>FJUW01000004.1:1903632-2029634 GCA_900074885.1 Rhynchosporium graminicola | reverse complement strand
TAGATCAGAATATCGTCTAGATATACTATATAGAAGTCGTCTAAGTAGTCGAATAAGACGTTATTTATATATCGCTAGTATATCGTAGGGCTGTTAGTTAGACCGAAAGGGAGTACCTTGCACTTATATGTATTATAATAGGTCCGGAAGGTCGTATACTCTTTAGAGGCTAGATCTAATCGAATTCGGTAGAACGCTTAGCGAATATCTAGTTTAGTGAATATCTTAGTAGTAGAGATTCTAGCTAGCGTTTCATCGATTAATAGTAGTAGATATTGATCCTTCCTCGTGAGGTTATTAAGTGCGCGAAAGTCGATATAGAATCTTAGATTTCTATTAGCTTTCTTAACGAAAAGAATAAGTATAGCGTATAGTACTTAAGAAGGTTCGATAAAACCTTTAGCTAAGTTATTAGTAATATACGCCTTAACGACTTCAAGTTCTTTAGCTAATATCTTATATAAGGGGGAGTATTTAAAGTTCTTCTCGGCCCTTTCCTTAAGCTTAATTCGGTGATCGTATAAGCGATAAGAAGGGAGAATATCGCTAGCTTCCTTAGAAAAGACGTATACCTACTAGCTATACTCGTAAGAGATCTATAGTTCTGAATCTAATTCGCTTAAGCTAATAGTAAATTACTAGGCAGTTTTGTAATATTCTATAAGGTCGATAGTTAAAGATACGATAGTAGTATTATGTTACTAAACTACGATTCAGTTATTAAGAAGCTTATCTATCTTATGAAGAGTAGTAGAGAAGATCTTATTATTAGAAGACTTCTAGCGTTTATATAAGAGATAAAAAGCTAAGCTACTAATTATATAAATCTCTAGCGTAAGAAGCTCTAGAAGAGGTCTGAGTATACAAGGTGATCTTTATCGCTTCCGAAATATCGTAATAGCTGTTTTTATACTTTAAGTAGCTTCTATTGAGTCGCGAGATAATATTCTGAGTAACTATTAGTCTATAGTATAAATTATATAGGCGTAGTCTTATGCGTAAGTCTTTAACGTAGAGACTTCTAATTAGGGTTAAAGTAGAGATTCACGCGGGATATAAGCGATAATATCGCTAAATCGTACGTACTTCGGCTATGTATTAGTAGCTTCTCTAGAGTATAAAGACTTCTCTTTACTATTTTGTTCTTATTCTTTAGGTAATAAATACTTAGGCTTATCGTGTCTATAATAAGTAGTATAAACGCCGGAGAAACGGTCCTAACTGATCGGCGGTAGTAATAGAGAGTTAGTTGCTTATAGAATACTCTCTAGGGGAGAGTTTTAGATGTTTTTATAGCTATTAGTCTCCTTAGAAATGCGCTTCCGAGCTAGTAATAGTTATTTAATAATAGAGATAGAGTTAATAACAGCTCGAATATTGATATGAGAGTTAGCTGCGCTTTGCTATTCCTTTTACGCTTCTTAGAACTTATTAAGGCGTTTGTTTCGTTCGTTAGCGTCGTATTAATAGCGCTAGTAAGTATAGTATTTACATAAGTCCTTAATCTCGATCGGAGAGCTATAAACGTTACTAGGAGGAGTATATAGTGGCTAAATAATCTATCGTTTAGAAGCATCTAAGAGTACTTAATATTCCGAAAGCTAGGTCCTTCCGAGTATAATACTATAGTTTCCGAGAGTAGTAATAAGAAAGGGGGTAAATATCTAAACGCGATAATCTACTATTAAATTAAGTATCGTATAGTAACTAATAGTATTACTATTAACGCTATTAAAGCCTTTAATAAGAATTACGTTTAGTAGAGAGTAAATTAAAAGTTTTAAGAAGAAGGAAAAGGATTTAAGAAAAGAATAATTAATAAAATAGTATCTATTAGCTCTAGAATCGAGAAGTGTAGGTAGCTTATACGAGAGTCTATTCTTAGTAAGAGTAGCACGTATAGTGAATAATTAACTACTAAGAAGCTTCGTAAGGTTAAGATATCGCATATCTCGTATATTACTTAGGAAAGAGTCTTTCCTTAGGCGTAGTCTTTTACTAGCGGTTTAATATACTCCTAGGTGTTATTATACGTTTCTTTGTTATTATTATCTTCTAGCTCGCTATTAACGTTATTATTAGTATTAATTGCGTTGATTCGATGCGGAGTATTAGGTCGAGCTAACGATAAGCGTAAGTATAAAGTAAGTGTAAAGTAACGAGGAGTATTCGCTAGCGATTATATACGAGGCGTGTTATTTCGTGCAGAGTATAGTGCTTATTTACTAGTTATACTAGTATTCTTAGGCGTAAGAAGACTAATTTGCGGATAAGAAGAGGAGTTAGTACTATAGCGCTAGGAGGAAGTATTTATAGGGCGTTCCCGAGTCGCGCTAGCTTTAGCTAAAGACTCGGAATAGTAGGTCTTTTTAATAAATTAACCTTAGTCTTTAGCTTATATAGCCTTAACGTATTCTTCTAGTATCCTTAACGTTCGGTACTATTAGAAGAGCTGTTTCCGTAGCTATGCAGGTAGCTTCTCTTATAAGTCTATTTTTAGAGTCGATTAATTATTTACTCTAGCTTTACGAGCTAGCGTATAAAACTTATAGTAGAACGTCTAGAAGGTCTACTTATAATTTATCTTTAGCGCGGAGTAGCTAGCTCTTANATAGAGGTATAATATAAGTAGATATTTACTATCTTCCTAGACGTAAGTAAAAGAGTTATAGATAATATGACGCTTACTCTAGAAAGGTCTTAAAACTACCTAAGTAATAAGACCTTATATTACTATAAATATGAAGTAGTAAGAATCACTTGAGAATCTATAACTAAGGAGTGAAGAAGTAGAGAGAGAATAGAAGTATATACATGAAAAGGGGCCCCTAAACTCTACTCGTGTAATCTCGCTTAGCAGTAAGTGTTTCTACTAATAGGGAGAGACCTCCAAACCTGACCAGTCGTCACACTTAGTAGTCTCTTATATTAAGTTAATCTGATTATCTAGAATAAGATATCGATATAATATAAATATTATTTTAAAGTAGTATACCGCCTATTAGTCGATTTATAAGGCTCTATAGATAACGTTCTCTTCAGTAGTATACCTATAATACTTAGTAAAGACTTTATATAGATACTTCTAGTTATACCGCGGGGTTCGCGAGCTAATATCATAACTACCTATATTCAAAAGTTATTTATCTAGCCCTAATTATATCGTATTACCTTATAGATTAATATACGAGTCCGAGAAGAAGTTTATAGTCCGGAATTCGTAGATTAGATTAATAATCTACCTTATGATCCGCGTAAAGAGCTTTCAGTTATAGTTCCGGACTATATTTATTAACTTATCAGCGTTTCTAGTTTTATTAACTCTATCTATTCGCTAGCTCTTCTTAGAGGGGCTACTATAGATCCGACTACTTTTATAAGTCGCTATCTTTTATTAACCCTAAATATAACTATTATAGAGCTAAATAGAATAATTCTTAGTTGCTTTCCGAGCTAATTATAAACCTACTTAGCTATAGATATATATATAACTAACGCAGATATCGCTAAGATAGACCTTTATTAGTTTTTAGCTAAGACTCTTTAAAAAATCGATCTTCCCTTATTATTACTATTATACTTATACCTTAAGCTCAGTTCGCTTATTCTTCTTTTACGTAATCTTACGCTATCAGAAAGCTTTTGTAACAGAACACGATTAGTAGTTATAGGCCTAAGAAAGTATTATATCGAGGCTCGGATCTTAAGTAGAGACTTTAATAGATAATTATAAGTACTCCTACGGATTAAATTAATAGAAACAGATAATAAGCTTAGAATTACCTTTTAACGAAAGCAATTTGCGATCCGTTTATATTTCGCTATAACTATTAATAAGTCTTAAGAATAGTCATTTTATACGATAGAGCTAGACTTATAAATGCCTATATTTACCTATAGTCAGCTATACGTCAGTCTTTTATAAACGTCTAAAGTTAAAGAGTTAAGCGTATTATTACTTATAGAAAATTAATATCAGACTACGAATATTATATTTCTAGAGGTATTATTTAATCTTCGTTAATATTAGTTTAGTTAAGAATAATTTATAAGTCTATAGATATACTATATAAGTCTCTTAATTACGAAAAGTTTAATAAAATCTAAAAGAAGTTAAAGATAAAGCAGAACGCGGTTTCTATTTAATATTAACTCCTATAGGAGACTTATAATAGGATTTTCAGCCCCGAAATTTAACTTACACCCCTATAGAGGACCCTTAATAGGATTTATAGCTTAATTAAGCTCTTACTCTCCTTCTCCTTACGCTCTACCTCCTCCTCTAAATCGGCCTCTACGTAGAGTATGACGACAGCTCACCTGAATGCCATATGAGTAGAGGGATAGATACTAGGTCCTAAGTTCATAGGTATCCCGGCAGAACTAGTATCCGACTCGGTATAGTATCGGACTAGTACTAGTATATATATATAAGGTGCCTTATACTCTATCTCTTTTCTTCTTCCTTCCTTATCTTTTTATTTCCTTCGTAGTAGACTATATAAGATCGCTCTTAGCCTCCTTACTTATTTATTCTTACTTATATACCGCCTCGAGTCTTATATTATTATATTAAATAAAAAGATTAAGATAGCTAGAGATAGTCTGCTATAATATCTTACTACTAAGTTAGTTATTCGATAACTACTCGTATATAGCTAAGATATTAGAGATCTCTCGGATAGCTATAAATCAGGGTTTAATTCAGCTTATCGTAAATAGTATAATAGAGGAGGTTTTCGCTAATACTCCTTTAATAACCCCCTTAGTATAAAGGAATTATAAATAGATTTTAAAGAAGATATAATAAATACTCCGGAACTTTAACTTCTATATATTACTACCGAAATAGCTCTAATATACCCCTTTTTAAGCTACTATTATAGCTTTTAACTAATAAACTAGAGACCCCTCTAGTTCTAGAGGGACCTGACGCGACTCTTCCCGCTTTATTTCCGAACCTAATCTGTTATATCTTTTCTTACTCTAGATATCTCTTATACTAGAGAATATTAATACTTTATTAAGGAAGTACTAACTAAGAGAGAAAGGAAAATAAAAGCGAAATTCCCTAAGAGTATAATCGCTAAGTACTCCTACTGTGACGACTAGTCAGATTTGGAGGTTTCCCCCTATTAGTGGAAACACTTACTGCTAAGCGAGATTACACGAGTAGAGTTTAGGGGCCCCTTTTCATATATATACTTCCTTTCTCTCTCTACTTCTTTACTCCTTAGTTATAGATTCTAAGTTGATTCTTATTACTTCATATTTATAGTAATATGAGGTCTTATTACTAAGGTAGTTTTGAGACCTTTCTAGAGCAAGCGTCACACCTACTACTATAGATGACTCGAATCTGATCTATTCCCTTTTATAACGATTAGCGGACTAGGAGGAAAAGAATAACTCTCTAGAAGATACTATAGATAGACTAATCTCTGTATAAGATAAGTTCCTTATTGTCACGGGTGAACAATGTATACACGACCCTAACCCGCTTAAGGTTTAATTAATTAACGAATTTCCGAAAGAGGAAAGAGAAACTAAGGAAGTAATAGAGGATATACCCTCTAATTCTAGACTAATACTAAAGGGAAATAATAAGGCCTAAGTAAATACTCCTTCTTAGGTCTACGTAGATATAATCTCTCTAATCTAGACCTTAACTCTCTAATAGGAGGTAAGTAATTTATATACCTAACTATAGTTAGTATAAATAGGCTAAGAGTCTCTATAAATAGCTTAATCGATACCGGAGCGAATAGTTATCTATTTATTAATCGCACTCTTACTAGACGACTATCGGGGGCCCTTAGTATTAAAATCGAGCTACTATCTTATTCTATTCTAATACGTAGTTTATAATAGTCTATCAGAACTTATATTACTTATTTTATATATTTATACCTTTCTATTAATAGTAAGTATATTTATAACTGCCCTTTTATTCTCCTCGATTTAGGATAATAAGATATAATTATTAGTATTAAATAGATACGACGATTTCAAGTTAAGTTAGATACGCTCTATTATAAGCTACTATAGCCGGAATAATATCTAGTTACCTTCTAATATAATAAGAAGATAATTATAACTCTATTACTTTATAAACCTAGTATTAATCGATCTTACTAAATCGATACTAACGCGCGAGACTTAGTTATAAACTAACTAGACTAATACTAATTATACTAAATAGTAGCGATATAGTATATTAACGTATTATCCTTACTATTTAACTTATTTCCGCTTATCGCTAAGGAATCCGAACCCTTTTTCGCTCAGAATTCATCGAGAAAGGTACTTACGCTAAAACCCTACTATAAGTGCTTCTCTCGACCTCTGAAGATCTAGAAACTAGTTCTAATTTACTAAATTAGTACTATAGCTTTTTACTTTAATATAAAATATAAAAGCTTCGAATTATTCTTTACTAGTATCTATAAGATAGACTACCTCTTATAAGACTATCTAAATAGTAACTCCCCTAAGGATCCTGATACCGAACGACTTATAGCTGAAAAGCTATCGGAATAATACTATACTCTTAAGGAGGCCTTTTCTAGGCGGGATTCTAATATTCTTCTGCTATATCGCTTATATAATTATAAAATTATTCTAAAAGAACTATTACTTAATATATATTCGCTCTTATATTAGTAATCTATAGACGAATTATAAGTAACTAAGAAGTACCTTATAAAGAACCTAGATAAGAGATTTATTAAATCTAGCTAAAGTCCCTTTATATTACTTATATTATTCGTTAAGAAGACTAATAGAGGATTACGCTTTTATATCGACTATCGAAAGCTTAATACGATTACTCGAAAGGATTCCTACGTAATACTTAAGATCGATAAGCTCTTAACTTATATATCTAAAGTAATAATTTTTACTAAACTAGATATCCGAGTAGTATTTAACTATATCTATATAGACTCTGAATCAGAGGAGTATACTACTTTCTGAACCCGCTTCGGATCTTATAAATATAAAGTATTACCTTTTAAGCTCTATAATAGACTTAGTATATACTAATAATATAAAAACGATATATTACTAAACTACTTAGATAACTTCTATATAGCTTATCTAGATAATATTCTTATATACTCGGAAACGCTATAACGACAGCTCACCTGAAGGTCATATGAGAAGAAGGATAGATACTAGGGCCTAAGTTCATAGGTATCCTAGCAGAACTAGTATCCGACTCGGTATAGTATCGGGCTAGTACTAATATATATATATAAAGTGCCTTATACTTTATCTCTCTTCTTCTTCTTTCCTTATCTTTTTATTTCTTTTATAATAGACTATATAAGATCGCTCTTAGCTTTCCTACTTATTTATTCTTACTTATATACTGCCTTAAGTCTTATATTATTATATTAAATAAAAAGATTAAGATAGCCGGAGATAGCTTATTATAATATCTTACTACTAAGTTAGTTATTCGATAACTACTTGTATATAGCTAAGATACTAGAGATCTCTCGGATAACTGTGAATCAGGGTTTAATTTAGCTTATCGCAAATAGTATAATAGAAGAGGTTTTCGCTAACGCTCTTTTAATAACTCCCTTAGTATAAAGGAATTATAGATAGATTTTAAAGAAAGTATAATAAATACCCCGGAACTTTAACCTCTATATATCGCCGCTAAAATAGCTCTAATATATCCCTTTTTAAGCTACTATTATAGCTCTTAACTAATAAACTAGAGACCTCTTTAGTTCTAAGGGAACTCGACGCGATCCTTCTTACTTTACCTCTGAACCTAATCTATTATATCTTTCCTTATCTTAAACGTCTCTTACTCTAGAGAATATTAATATCTTATTAAGGAAGTACTAACTAAGAGAGAAAGGAAAATAAAAGCGAAATTCATTAGGAGTATAATCGCTAAGTACTCTTATTATTATAAGTGACTCGAACCTGATCTATTCTCTCTTATAATAATTAGCGGACTAGAAGGAAAAGAATAACTCTCTAGAAGATACTATAGATAAACTAATTTTCGTATAAGATAAGTTCCTTATAAGAGTCTCTCGCTTATCTTTAACTTTCCTACTAGAACTAATACTATAATCTCCGCGTATAGCGGAGTTTAATAAGCTAATAAACTCTATTCTGATACGTAGTACCGAGAGAGAGGATACTATTCCTAATAAACTATCTCCCTCTCTTAGCGCCGAATTAGTAGAGTTATGCCCTAGGAAGTCTTATCTTACTAAGAAGATCTTGCCTTTAGATAATAGATCAGACTTTACTTTCCTCTAATAGAGAGTATTAATACGAGACTAGCTAGTCGTAAATACTAACTACTATCTTACGGACTTCTCCTAGCGCGTTCTCGTATAAGAGCTAGTTACTAGATTAGCTAAGGAGTATCTTACGCCTTAGTATCTTACTAATAAGTTTAAAACTAGCGATAAAATTATGACAGCGCATGGTATACGTGGCAGATACGGGCCAGTATCGGTGCCTTAGGCATACCCTCCTTATATATATAGAAGGTGCAGACTCCTTCAGAGCTCTATATCTTTCTATTTCCTTTGTACTAAACTATATAAGATCGCTCTTAGCCTCCCTACTTATTTATTCTTACTTATATACCGCCTTAAGTCTTATATTATTATATTAAACAGAAAGATTAAGACTACTAGAGATAATATTAAATAATATCTTACTTAGAAAACTCGATTCGTATATATAACTACTAGGGAGCTTTTCGCTAAGTTATCTCTACTTACTTTAGATTTTCGGAATTATATAGAAATAGTTAATACTATTAATTACGAATTCGATAGTTAGGTTTTTAAAAGAGCCGAGATTCTAGAAATCTCTTAGATAGCTAGGAATTTAAATATAATTCAGCCTTAGAAGTACTAGTATTACTATGAAGTTACTCTCGGATACTTCGAAACTCGTTCCTTTATACGTACGAAGTAAAATAGCAGACGAATTTTAAGTAGAAACTTCCCTATAAGCCTTAATATTTATTATCCTCTTACTCGACTTTAATCTTCCGAAAGTAGCTCTAATAGCGAAAAACCTTACTTTTAAGCTAAGACGAAATAGCTTATTACTTTAGCGGAAATTATTAGAATTCGACTCGTAATCCTTATACCCCGGTATAATTTATCCCTCTTAGTAGAATCGACCTCCTTCTACTAGAACCTTTAATTTAATACTTTCTATATCTACTTAATAAAGATATCTAATTCTTTTTAATCTTTTAGCTTCTTTAGAATTCGATTTCGACTTTTACTTTTTCTATAACTTTTAAGTATTCTATTACTTTCGCTTAGCCTCGCTTACTTAATACTATATTTCCTAAGAAGGCTTAGCTAGCTCCTATAGCTTTATCAGAATACTCTCGTAGCCCCTCCGATTCTATACTTACTATAGAATTACTTTAATCGATTAAAGATTATTAATTACAGATAGAATCGATTACTTAGGAGCTTTCTATTAGTATTAGTCGTATCGAACAGATATTTACCGAGTTTTTATATACTTAAGTATAATCGATAAACCTTAGACCTTTAGTAAACTTAGTATTATAATTACTAATAGAACCTACTCTTAAACGCTCTTTAATTAATAATTTATAGATCTCTAGTAAGTCGTAACTAACTAAAAGTATCGATAATCTTAATATAGGGATTAATCTATCTTTTAGCTAATAGCGTGCTTCTATTTAGGACCGACTAGAAGTTAATTCAGACTAATACCTAACTACGCGTACTTATAAAGCGCTAGTCTAGAGCTCTACTTCTAGCTTTATAAGAGGTTACTTAGAACTATAGTATCTCTTAGAAATTACGCCTTTCTCTTCTACTAAAGAGATAATTTCAGTACTCGCTTCTTACTACCTTTCCGGACTCGAAACGGAGTAGTATCGGACCGAATTTCATAAGCTTTTAATAAAGAAGGAGTGATTTGCGTCTTACGCTTTAGATTAATAATTACTTAGATTTTATTTAGAATTCGACTTAATTTAACTATCTTTTCTTTTATTTTTTATTTACCTTTAAAGGCTCGAGGGCGAGCCTTTATCTTAGAAGAGGGTAATATAATAGCGCATAATATACGTAGCAGATACGGGCTAGTATTAGTACCTTAGGTATACTCTCCTTATATATATAGAAGGTGCAGACTCCTTTAGAGCTCTATATCTTTCTGTTTCCTTCGTATTAGACTATATAAGATCGCTCTTAGCTTTCTTACTTATTTATTCTTACTTATATATTACTTTAAGTCTTATATTATTATATTAAATAGAAAGATTAAGACCGCTAGAGATAGTATTAAATAATATCTTATTTAGAAAACTCGATTCGTATATATAACTACTAGAGAGCTCTTCGCTAAGTTATCTCTACTTACTTTAGATTTTCGGAATTATATAGAAATAGTTAGTATTATTAATTACGAATTCGATAATTAGATTTTTAAAAGAGCTAAGATTCTAGAGATCTCTTAGATAACTAGGAATTTGAATATAATTTAGCTTTAGAAGTATTAGTATTATTACGAAGTTACTCTCGGATACTTCGAAACTCGTTCTTTTATACGTACGAAGTAAAACAGCAGACGAATTTTAAGTAGAAACATCCCTATAAGCTCTAATATTTATTATCCCTTTACTTAACTTTAACTTTCCGAAAGTAGCTCTAATAGCGAAAAACTTTACTTTTAAGCTAAGACGAAATAGCTTATTACTCTAGTAGAAATTATCAGAATTCGACTCGTAATCCTTATACTCTAATATAATTTATTCCCTTTAGTAGAATCGACCTCTCTCTACTAGAACCTTTAATTTAATACTTTCTATATCTACTTAATAAAGATATCTAACTCTTCTTAATCTTTCGGCTTCTTTAGAATTCGATTTCGACTTTCGCTTTTTCTATAACTTTCAAGTGTTCTATTACTTTCGCTTAGCCTCGCTTATCTAATACTATATCTTCTAAGAAAGCTTAGCTAGCTCCTATAGCTTTATCAGAATACTCTCGTAGCCCCTCTGATTCCGTATTTACTATAGAATTACTTTAATTAATTAAAGACTATTAATTATAGATAGAATTAACTACTTAGGAGCTTTCTATTAGTATTAGTCGTATCGAATAGATATTTACTGAGTTTTTATATACTTAGGTATAATCGATAAACTCTAGACTTTTAGTAAACTTTAGACCTTTAGTAAACTCGGTATTATAATTACTAATAGAACTTACTCTTAAATACTCTTTAATTAATAATTTATAGACTTCTAGTAAGTCGTAACTAACTAAAAGTATCGATAATCTTAATATAGGAATTAACTTATCTTTTAGCTAATAGCGTACTTCTATTTAGGACTAACTAGAAGTTAATTCAGACTAATACCTAACTATACGTGCTTATAAAGCGCTAGTCTAGAGCTCTACTTCTAGCCTTATAAGAGGTTACTTAGAACTATAGTATCTCTCGGAAATTACGCTTTTCTCCTTTATTAAAGAGATAATTTTAGTACTCGCTTCTTATTACTTTTCCGGACTCGAAACGGAGTAATATCAGACCGAATTTCATAAGCTTTTAATAAAAAAGGAGTCCTTTTTATAATTCCGTATAAAGTTCTAAAGCTTGGTAATTCTCGAAGGTATAGCTGAATCAGAGTAGTACTTTTACCTCTAGCCGAAGCTTATTATACGGCTACGTATAACTGCCGCTCTAATTAAGTACTCTTAGAAGACTTATTATTCAGCTATAGTCTCTTCTCTTACGGCACTCGATTTGGAACTCTCTCGACTACCTTTAATACCTCGAGCTACTCTAGCTCTACCGATAGTTAGTACGTCTTCTGAGTCCTTAATACTTATCGAGGAAGTATAGTATTTCTACTATAAGAAGTATAATTACTATAAGGGCGATTATCTGATATTTGTGACGACAGCTCACCTGAATATCACATGAGAAGAAGGATAGATACTAGGGCCTAAGTTCATAGGTATCCCGGCAGAACTAGTATCCGACTCGGTATAGTATCGGGCTAGTACCGGTATATATATATAAGGTGCCTTATACTCTATCTCTCTTCTTCTTCTTTCCTTATCTTTTTATTTCCTTTGTAGTAGACTATATAAGATCGCTCTTAGCTTTCCTACTTATTTATTCTTACTTATATACTACTTTAAGTCTTATATTATTATATTAAATAAAAAGATCAAGATAGCCGGAGATAGCTTATTATAATATCTTACTACTAAGTTAGTTATTCGATAATTACTCGTATATAGCTAAGATACTAGAGATCTCTCGGATAACTATGAATTAGGGTTTAATTTAACTTATCGTAAATAGTATAATAGAGGAGGTCTTTACTAACGCTCTTTTAATAACTCCTTTAGTATAAAGGAATTATAGATAGATTTTAAAGAAAGTATAATAAATACCTCGGAACTTTAACCTCTATATATCGCCGCTAAAATAGCCCTGATATACTCCTTTTTAAGCTACTATTATAGCTCTTAACTAATAAACTAGAGACCTCTCTAGTTCTGAGGGAACTTAACGCGATCCCTCCTGCTCTACTTCTGAACCTAATCTATTATACCTTTCCTTACTCTAAATATCTCTTACCCTAGAGAATATTAATACTTTATTAAGAAAGTACTAACTAAGAAGGAAAGGAAAATAAAAGCGAAGTTCACTAGGAGTATAATCGCTAAGTACTCTTATTACTATAAGTGACTCGAACCTGATCTATTCCCTCTTATAACGATTAGCGGACTAAGAGGAAAAGAATAACTTTTTAGAAGATACTATAGATAGACTAATCTCCGCATAAGATAAGTTTCTTATAGGGGTCCCTCGCTTATTTTCGACTCTCTTACTAGAACTAATACTATAATCTCCGCGTATAGCGGAGTTTAATAACTTAATAAACTCTATTCTGATATATAGTACTAAGAAAGAGGATACTATTCCTAATAAACTATCTCCCTCTCTTAGCGCTGAATCGGTAGAGTTACGCCTTAGGAAGTCTTATCTTACTAAGAAGATCTTACTCCTAGATAATAGATTAGACCTTACTTTCCTCTAATAGAGAGTATCGATACGAGACTAGCTAGCTATAAACGCTAACTACTACCCTACGGACTTCTCTCGACGCGTTCTCGTATAGGAGCTAGTTACTAGATTAGCTAAGGAGTATCTTACGCCTTAGTATCTTACTAATAAGTTTAAAACTAATAATAAAATAATCTCTTTATTAGAGGAGAACTTTCTTACTAGTTTAGAGGAAGACGACTACTATAACGCTTTCTACTACTTAGAAATATAATAACCCGGCTATATACGCGAGACTTTCGCTAAGTTTCGTAGTTGATTTTAAAGCGCTACTATCTAAAGTAAAGTTAAAAAGAAAGAGTAGTTCTTTTATATATAAGATAAGATTATATTATCCTTACGCGCTTTAACTCTTATTATTAAACTAATATAGAATAAGGATTACGCTTCTATAGTTAAATCCTTACTTTCTTTTAATATTAAGTATTATTATAACTCAGAATATACTTATCCCGAGAAAGCTACTACCTAAGTATAGTACTATAAGCTTACTATTACTACTACGACTACTACTAGTTCTACCTCTTACCGGTCCTTAAGCTTAGCTCCTTAATAAACTACTCCTGTACTATACGTATATACTTCTACCTTAGTATAAGCTAGTACTCCCTCCGCGCTAAAACACCTTACTACCTCGATTAGAGAACCCCTTAGGTATTATAGTTATAGATAGCTTAGTTATATTAAGCTAGACTACCCTAACTCGCTTAAAGTTTAATTAATCGACGAATTTCCGGAAGAGGATTAAGTAACTAAGGAAGTAATAGAAGATATACTCTCCGAATCTAGACTAATACTAGAGGGAAATAATAAGACTTAAGTAAAAACTCCTTCCTAAGTCTATATAAGTATAATCTCTCTAATCTGGACCTTAACTCTTTAATAGGAAGTAAGTAATTTATATACCTAACTATAGTTAGTATAAATAGGCTAAGAGTCTCTATAAATAGCTTAATTAATACTAGAGCGAATAGTTATCTGTTTATTAATCGCACTCTTACCGGATAACTATCGGGGGCCCTTAGTATTAAAATCGAGCTATTACCTTATTCTATTCTAATATATAGTTTCTAATAATCTATTAGAACTTATATTACCTATTTTATATATTTATACTTTTCTATTAATAGTAAGCGTATTTATAACTACTCTTTTATTCTCCTCGATTTAGGATAATAAAATATAATTATTAGTATTAAATAGATATAACGATTTCAAGTTAAGCTAGATACGCTCTACTATAAGCTACTATAGTCGGAACGCTATCTAGCTACCTTCTGATATAATAAGGAGATAATTATAACTCTACTACCTCGTAAACCTAGTATTAATCGATCTTACTAAATCGATACTAATACGCGGGACTTAGCTATAAACTAGCTAGACTAACGCTAATTATACTAAATAGTAGTAATACGATATATTAATATATTATCCTTACTCTTTAACTTATTTCCGCTTATCGCTAAGGAATCCGAACCCCTTTCCGCTCCGAATTCATCGAGAAAGGTACTTGCGCTGAAACTTTACTATAAGTACTCCTCTTAACCTCTGAGGATCTAGAAACCGGTTCCGATTTACTAAATTAGTACTATAGTTTTTTACTTTAATATAAAACGTAAAAGTTCTGAATTATTCTTTATTAGTATCTACGAGATAGACTACCTCTTATAAGACTATCTAAATAGCAACTCTTCTAAGGATCCTAATACTAAACGACTTATAGCTAAAAAGCTACCGGAATAATATTATACTCTTAAGGAAGCTTTTTCTAAGCGGGATTCTAATATTCTTCTACTATATTACTTATATAATTATAAAATTATTTTAGAAGAACTATTACTTAATATATATTCGCTCTTATATTAGTAATCTATAGACGAATTATAAGTAATTAAAGAGTATCTTATAGAGAACTTAGATAAGGGATTTATCGAATCTAGCTAAAGTCCTTTTATATTACTTATACTATTCGTTAAAAAGGCTAATAGAGGATTACGCTTCTATATTAACTATTATAAGCTTAATACGATCACTCGAAAGGATTTATACTTAATACTTAGGATTAATAAGCTCTTAACTCGTATATCTAAAGTAGTAATCTTTACTAAATTAGATATCTGAGTAGTATTTAACTATATCTATATAGACCCCGAATCAGAGGAGTATATTACCTTCTGAACTCGCTTCGGATCCTATAAATATAAAGTACTACTTTTTAGGCTTTATAATAGACTTAGTATATATTAGTAATATATAAATAATATACTACTAGACTACTTAGATAATTTCTATATAGCTTACTTAGATAATATCCTTATATACTCGGAAACGCTCTAGGAATATAAGGAATATATTAACTTAGTATTATAACGCTTAATAGATATTAGACTTCAGGTAGATATTAAGAAAAGCGAATTCTTTATTACTCGGACTAAATACCTCGGATATATTATTACTACTAATAGAATCGAGCTAGATCCCGAGAAGGTAATACTATTAATAGACTAGAAGTACCCCGAAATAGTAATAGCTATAAAATCCTTCCTAGGATTCTATAGGTTCTATTATTAATTTATTCGGAATTTCGGCCTTATTGCTAAACCTCTCTTAGTGCTTACTCGGCCTATAGTACTATAGAATTTTACTAATAATTATAAGAAGTCCTTTGATGATTTATATTAATAGCTACTATTAATATAGAAACTATACTATTTCGACCTTGAATTATAAACTAAACTAGAAACTAATACTTCTAATAATATAATAGCTAGAGTTATCTTCTAATTATATAAAGATAACTAGTAGTATCTAATTAGATTCTACTCTTATATTCTTAATAGATATAAACTAAACTAAGAGATCTACGATAAGGAGCTATACGCTATTATTAAGTCTTTCCGGAAATAGAGACCGGAACTTATATCTCTATAACGCTATACCGGCGTATATATAGACTATCGATCCTTAGAATATTTTATAATTACTAAGGTCTTAACTAGTAAGTAAGCTAGATAAATAGAATTCCTTTCCGAATTTAACTTTTAAATTATATATACGCTTAGTAAAGATAATACTAAAGCTAATATTCTTAGCTATAGGGAATAAGATCTAAGGATATAAGAATAATAGAAACAGGATAATAGATCTCGGGTTTTATTACCTCTAGACTACTTAGACCTTAGGATTAATACGGAACTAGCTAAGTATTATATTAATTAAATTAGTTATATATACCTAATATCGCTAGGGACTAATACGCTACTAGAACTCGTATATAACTCCTTTAATTTAATCGAGAAACTATACTAATTCAACTGAGAATCGTTCTCTAATAAACGGAATATATTAGGAGATAATTATACTATTAATAATAGTTTACTACTTTATAATAGTTATCTATACGTATAACGCTATACCCCGCTATATACTTATTTAATTAGCGAAGTTTATAATTAAGTTTCTTCTACCTATCTAAATACTCGTAAAACTACTGAAATAATTTCTACTTATTACTATTAGAAAGGACTCGTATTAGATATAAAATAGTATACTTGTAATTACCGCTCTTATTAGTACTCTTATCCGAAGTAAACGAAATAATAAGGATTTCTCTACTTATTACTAGTACTTAGCTACTTTATATAGTACTTAGCTATAGATTTTAAGGACTTCCCGCCTGATAACTAAGGATTTAATAGGATATTAGTATTTATCGACCGCTTAAGGAAGGACTCTATATTAATACTATACTACTATAATATTAATACCCGCGGGATAATAATATTATTTATCTAATAGATATATCGTTTCGGATATACTCCTAAGTTAATTATATCTGACTAAAGAGCTTAGTTAGTCTTATCCTTCTAGTAAGAGTTTTACTATATAATTAGAATTAAAGTTAAGCTCTTTACCTCTTTCTATTAGTAAACCGATAGATAAACGGAGATTATAAATCAGTATATTAACTAACGCTTTAGACCTTTTATTAATTACTATTAGAGTAACTAGAGCGAACTACTACTAATAATAAACCGCGCTTAAGTAACCTTACCTTATAACTCTATCGGTATAGTGCTATATACCCTTAAATATAGTATATTACTACGGAATAGCTAAGACTAGAAGTAACTTACCGGATCGATACTATAAGAGAAGCTTAACTATACTAATACTAAATCCTTAGCTAAACGTACTAAATCCGCTATCGAGGTTATAAAAGCTAATATATTAGCTACTTAGTATAAGATAAGCGCTATAACTGACCCGAAACGGCGCGGTATTAACTAAGAAGTTAGAGATAAGGCATTTCTCTCTATAAGGAACCTTAAGAATTACTAGCTAAATAAGAAGTTATCTAGTCTCTAGGTAAGACTATATTAGGTCTTAGCTAAGATCAGATACTCCTATAAGCTAGATTTACTCCCGGGATCTTCTATATACGATATATTCGCCCCCGAATTACTCTTTAAGGACTCGGATAACCTATTACTAAGCTAAGAGTTACTAAACTTACTCCCGGAGGTTATTACTACTTAAGAAGAGTAAGAGTTATAAGATATACTCGCTATATAGCTCCTAAGAGGTAATCTAAAGTATTAAGTTAGCTAGCTAAGCTATAACCCGGACCTAACTTAGTATAACGCTTCCGACCTAATAAGTACTCCGTATAAGCTTAGAGACTTCTACGCTACTAACTTAAGTAAACCTAGACTTCCGCGTAAACTAGATTAGTAGATTAAGGCTTAGGAAAACAGAATAGATAACTATAGTTACTTAGAGGATAATAAGCTATTATAGTTACTAGTATTAGAATTTATTACTAGGAATAATTTCCTAATTATACTCTATAATAACGCTATATCTAAAACTCTACTTCTTTAACTACTTCTACTTTACTAGCTTTCTCTCCTAAGTCCTCTAGAGCTTCTAGTAAATCTAGAATATCTAGAACTAGAACTATTATATCTAACTCCTTACTTAAATCTACTAATATAGCCCTAGTAATAGACCGAATATAATAGCTAATCCTATAGGCTTTCTTCTTTAGAGAGGGTCCGGGAGTATCTAGATCTAACGCTATCTCTAAACTAGAAGGTAAATTCCTCTTTCCCTTAGTATTAGATATCGTAGCCTTAAATATAGCTTTCTTCGTAAATTCCTATATAATACTATTTAATTCTTTTATTTACTTTAATACTATTTTAGTTATTAACTTAAACTTTACCGAATCGACCGTTAGAAGATCTAAATCTTATATCGCGTTAATATCATACTAGTATCTAAGGGTTTAAGATCGTAACTTATTACCTTAATAAACTCTAACTTCTTAAATACTTTCTCTATAGAACGCCTTAAAGCTTAAGTCTCTACTAATTATATAGTAGTAATCTCTAATATAGTAGTAGAAGTAGTAGATTTCGCGAGACGATAGATCTAATTAATAGCTTTATAAGTAGCTATAATACTACTCTAATTCAGCTCCGCGTCCTTAGTTTCGCTACTAGGAAGTAAATCGGATAAAATAGTATACTTTATATTAATATAGTTAAGTGACTATAACGCGTTAGTATATATAACTACGTTTATATTTAAGTAACTTATATACTTATAACTACTCTTTAATACTAAATAATACTTATAAAGCTTAGAGTTAAGCTTATTAAATGAGCATAAGAGTTCTAAAATAGTAGTATTATTATACTTTATCTTAAGGAAAGCGCGAATATATCGTAAGTAATATATATAATACGCCGCCGAAAGAGTACCGGCAGGAACTAGTAAAAGTACTATAGGAGTTAGCGTTATAGATCCGTGAAACTCCTATACTACACTTAAGGACTATCCCTAAAACTAAGATAGGAAACTTACTTATATTAAGAGAAGAGTTAATTAGGTCGATTGATATATAAGATTATAGTAGATTACTAAGGTAGTTAGTAACGATACCTACTATAGGAGCTATATCGTAATCTAGGGAGAGTAAACTTATAAGTTAAAGTAGTTATCGCGGTTAAAAAGGAAAGGCTCTAATATTAATAAACCTCTTCCTTTATATACTTTACGCCTTACTTAAACTCGACTCTTACTATAAATAGATAAAGTAAATACTACTTACCGCCCGATTTAGAAGCTATAACTAATATAGTATTATTATAGCAACGTAACTAGTTAGAACCTAATAAAGAATTTACTACTACTAAAGAGCAGCTAGCGCTTATTACGCGAATATCAACGAAAATAGTTATAATAAAGACTAATTCTAGTATAAACTATAACCTTCCGAGCTTAGGGTTAAGCTCTTCTTAGGGGGAGGGTAATATAACAATAGCTTACCTGAATATCATATAAGAAGAAGGATAGATACTAGGGCCTAAGTTCATAGGTATCCCGGCAGAACTAGTATCCGACTCAGTATAGTATCGGGCTAGTACTAGTATATATATATAAGGTGCCTTGCACTCTATCTCTCTTCTTCTTCCTTCCTTATCTTTTTGTTTCCTTTATAGTAGACTATATAAGATCGCTCTTAGCCTCTCTACTCGTTTATTCTTGCTTATATACCGCCTTGAGTCTTGTGTCGTTACAATATTAAAGACGAAGAAGAAGTAATTTATATCTTACGCTTTAGATTAATAATTACTTAGATTTTATTTAGAATTCGACTTGATCTAACTATCTTTTCTTTTGTTTTTTATTTACTTTTAAAGGCTCGAAGGCGAGCCTTTATCTTAGAAGAGGGTAATATAATAGCGTATAGTATACGTAGCAGATACGGGCTAGTATCGGTGCCTTAGGTATACCCTCCTTATATATATAGAAGGTACAGACTCCTTTAGAGCTCTATATCTTTCTATTTCCTTCGTACTAGACTATATAAGATCGCTCTTAGCCTCCCTACTTATTTATTCTTACTTATATACCGCCTTGAGTCTTATGTCGTTATAATCTAGCTAAAGTCCCTTTATATCACTTATACTATTTATTAAGAAAGCTAATAGAGGATTACGCTTCTATATCGACTATTATAAGCTTAATACGATCACTCGAAAGGATTCCTACCTAATACCTAGGATTAATAAGCTCTTAACTTATATATCTAAAGTAGTAATCTTTACTAAACTAGATATCCGGGTAGTATTTAACTATATTTATATAGACTCCGAATCCGAGAAGTATATTACCTTCCGAACTCGCTTCAGATCCTATAAATATAAAGTACTACCTTTTAAGCTCTATAATAGATCTAGTATATACTAGCGATATATAAATAATATACTATTAGACTACTTAGATAATTTCTATATAACTTACTTAGATAATATTCTTATATACTCGGAAATGCTCTAGGAATATAAGAAATATATTAAATTAGTACTATAACGCTTAATAGATACCGGACTCTAAGTAGATATTAAGAAAAGCGAATTCTATATTACTCGAACTAAAAACCTCGGATATATTATTATTACTAACGGAATCGAGCCAGATCCCGAGAAGGTAGTACTATTAGTAGACTAGAAGTACCCTGAAATAGTAATAGTTATAAAATCCTTCCTAGGATTCTATAAGTTCTATTATTAATTTATTCGGAATTTCGGCCTTATTACTAAACCTCTCTTAGTACTTACTCGGCTTATAGTACTATAGAATTTTACTAATAATTATAAGAAGTCCTTCGACGATTTATATTAATAGCTACTATTAGTATAGAAATTATACTATTTCGACTCTAAATTATAAACTAACCTAGAAACTAATATCTCTAATAGTATAATAGCTAGAGTTATCTCTTAATTATATAAAGATAACTAATAGTATCTAATTAGATTCTACTCTTATATTCTTAATTGATATAAACTAAACTAGGAGATCTATAATAAGGAATTATACGCTATTATTAAGTCTTTCCGGAAATAGAGACCGGAACTTATATCTTTACGACGTTATACCGGCATATATACGGACTATCGATCCTTAGAATACTTTATAATTACTAAGGTCCTAACTAATAAGTAAGCTAGATAAATAGAATTCCTTTCTGAATTCAACTTTCAAATTATATATATACTTAGTAAAGATAATACTAAAGCTAATATCCTTAGCTATAAGGAATAAGATCTAAAGATATAGGAATAATAGAAACAGGATAATAGATCTCAGGTTTTACTACCTCTAGACTACTTAAACCTTAAGATTAACGCGGAACTAGCTAAGTATTATGTCGATCAAATTAGTTATATATACTTAATATCGCTAGGGACTAATACGCTACCGGAACTCGTATATAACTCTTTTAATTTAATTAAGAAACTATACTAATTTAATTAAGAATTATTCTCTAAGGAACGAAATATATTAAGAGATAGCTATATTATTAATAATAATTTACTACTTTATAATAGTCGTCTATACGTATAACGCTATACTCCGCTATATACCTGTTTAATTAGCGAAATCTACGATTAAGTTTCCTCTGCTTATCTAAATACTTATAAGACTACTGAAATAATTTCTATCTATTACTACTAGAAAGGACTCGTATTAGATATGAAATAGTATACTTATAATTACCGCCTCTACTAGTACTCTTATCCGAAACAGACGAAATAATAAGGATTCCTCTATCTATTACTAGTACCTAGCTACCTTATATAGCACTTAGCTATAGATTTTAAGAACTTCTCGCCTAATAACTAAGGATTTAATAGGATATTAGTATTTATTAACTGCCTAAGGAAAGACTCCGTATCGATACTATACTATTATAATATCGATACTAGCAGGATAGTAATATTATTTATCTAATAGATATATCGTTTCGGATATACCTTTAAGTTAATTATATCTAACTAAGGAGCTTAGCTAGTCTTATCCTTCTAGTAAGAGTTTTACTATATAATTAGAGTTAAGATTAAGCTCTCTACTTCCTTCTACTAGTAAACTAACAGATAAATAGAGATTATAAATTAGTATATTAACTAATACTTTAGACCTTTTATTAATTACTATTAAAGTAACTAGGGCGAACTACTACTAATAATAGACCGCGCCTAAGTAACTCTACCTTACGATTCTATCGGTATAGCGCTATATACCCTTAAATATAGTATATTACTACGAAATAGCTAGGACTAGAAGTAACTTATCGGATCGATACCGTAAGAGAAGCTTAATTATATTAATACTAAATCCCTAGCTAAATATACTAAATCCGCTATCGAGGTTATAGAAGCTAATATACTAGCTACTTAGCATAAGATAAGCGCTATAACTAACCTGAAATAGTATAGTATTAACTAGGAAGTTAGAGATAAGGTATTTCTCTCTATAAGGAACCTTAAGAGTTACTAGCTAAGTAAGAAGCTATCTAGTCTCTAAGTAGGATTATACTAAGTCCTAGCTAAGATCGGATACTCTTATAAGTTAGATTTACCCCCGGGATCTTCTATTTATAATATATTCGCTCCCGAATTACTTTTTAAGGACCCGGACGACCTATTACTAAGCTAGGAGTTATAAAACCTACTCCCGGAGGTTATTACTACTTAAGAAGAGTAAGAGTTATAAGATATACTCGCTATATAGCTCTTAAGAGATAATCTGAAGTATTAAGTTAGCTAGCTAAGCTATAACTCGGACTTAACTTAGTATAACGCTTCCGACTTAATAAGTACTCTATATAAGCTTAGAGACTTCTATACTACTAACTTAAGTAAACCTAAACCTCTATATAAACTAGATTAGTAAATTAAGGCCTAAGAAGATAGAATAGATAACTATAGTTACTTAGAGGATAATAAGCTATTGTAATTACTAGTATTAGAATTTATTACTAAAGATAATCCCCTAATTATACTCTATAATAATACTATATTTAAAACTCTACTTCTTTAACTACTTCTACTTTACTAGCTTTCTCCTCTAAGTTCTCCGGAGCTTCTAGTAATTCTGGAATATCTAGAACTAGAACTATTATATCTAACTCCTTACTTAAACCTACTAATACTACTCTAGTAGTAGACTAAGTATAATAGCTAATCCTACGAGGTTTCTTCTTTAGAGAAGGTCCGGGAGTATCTAGATCTGACGCTATCTCTGAACTAGAAGGTAAATTCCTCTTTCCCTTAGTATTAGATATTATAGCTTTAAATATAGCTTTCTTTATAAATTCCTACATAATACTATTTAACTCTTTTATCTACTTTAATACTATTTATACTATTAATCTAGATTTCGCCGAATCTATTATTAAAAGATCTAGATCTTATATCACGTTAGTATTATACTAATATCTAAGGATTTAAGATCTTAACTTATTATCTTAATAAACTCTAACTCCTTAAATACTTTCTCTATAGAACGCCTTAAAGCTTAAGTCTCTACTAATTATATAATAGTAATCTCTAATATAGTAGTAAGAGCAGTAGATTTCGTAAGATAATAGATCTGATTAATCGCCTTATAAGTAGCTATAATATCGCCCTGATTCAGCTCCGCGTCCTTAGCTTTACTACTAAGAAGTAACTTAGATAAAATAATATACTTCGTATTAACGTAATTAGGTAACTATAACGCGTTAGTATATATATCTGCGTTTAGGTTCAAGTAACCTATAGGCTCGTAACCGCTCTTTAATACTAAATAATACTTATAAAGCTTAGAGTTAAGCTTATTAAACGAATATAGAAGTTCTAGAATAGAAGTATTATTATATTTTATCTTAAGGAAAGCGCGAATATATCATAAGTAATATATACGATACACCGCCGAAAGAGCACTAGCGGGAACTAGTAAAGGCACTATAGGAGTTAGCGTTATAGATCCGTGAAATCACTAATACTAAGATAGGAAACTTACTTATATTAAGAAAAGAGTTAATTAGATCGATTAATATATAAGATTATAGTAGACTACTATAGTAGTTAGTAACGATACCTACACTAGGAACTATATCGTAGTCTAAGGAAAGTAAACTTATAAGTTAAAGTAGTTATTATAGTTAAAAAAGAAAAGCTCTAATATTAATAAACCCTTTTCTTTATATACTTTACGCCCTACTTAAACTCGACTCCCGCTATAAATAGATAAAGCAAATACCGCTTACTGCCCGATTTAGAAGCTATAACTAATATAGTACTATTATAGCGATATAACTAGTCAGAACCTAATAAAGAATTTACTACTACTAAAGAGCAGCTAGCGCTTATTAAGTGAATATCGACGAAAATAGTTATAATAAAGACTAATTCTAATATAAACTATAACCTTCTAAGCTTAGGGTTAAGCTCTTCTTAAGGGGGGAGTAATATAATAATAGCTTACCTGAAGGTTATATAAGAAGAAGAATAGATACTAGGTCCTAAGTTCATAGGTATCCTAGCAGAACTAGTATCCGACTCGGTATAGTATCAGGCTAGTACCGGCATATATATATAAGGTGCCTTATACTCTATCTCTCTTCTTCTTCCTTCCTTATCTTTTTATTTCCTTCGTAGTAGACTATATAAGATCGCTCTTAGCCTCCCTACTTGTTTATTCTTACTTATATACCGCCTTGAGTCTTATGTCATCATAAACGCTCTAGGAATATAAGGAATATATTAAATTAGTATTATAATACTTAATAGATATTAGACTCTAAGTAGATATTAAGAAAAGCGAGTTCTATATTACTCGGACTAAATACCTCGGATATATTATTATTACTAATAGAATTAAGCCGGATCCCGAGAAGATAGTATTATTAGTAGACTAAAAGTACCCTGAAACGGTAATAGCTATAAAATCTTTCCTAGGATTCTATAGTTTCTATTATTAATTTATTCGGAATTTCGACCTTATCGCTAAACCTCTCTTAATACTTATTAGGCCTATAGTACTATAGAATTTTACTAACGATTATAAGAAATCCTTTAACGATTTATATTAATAGCTACTATTAGTATAGAAACTATATTATTTCGACCCTGAATTATAAACTAAACTAGAAACTAATACCTCCGATAGTATAATAGCTAGAGTTATCTTCTAATTATACGAAGATAACTAGTAATATCTAATTAGATTCTATTTCTATATTCTTAATAGATACGAACTAAACTAGAAGATCTATAATAAGGAGTTATACGCTATTATTAAGTCTTTCTAGAAATAGAGACTAGAACTTATATCTCTATAACGCTATACTAGCGTATATATAGATTATTAATCCTTAGAATACTTTATAACTACTAAGGTCCTAACTAGTAAGTAAGCTAGATAGATAGAATTCCTTTCCGAATTTAACTTCTAAATTATATATACGCTTAGTAAAGATAACGCTAAAGCTAATATCCTTAGCTATAGAGAATAAGATCTAAGGATATAAGAATAACAGAAATAGGATAGTAGATCTCAGGTTTTACTACCTCTAGATCGCTTAGACCCTAAGATTAACGCGGAACTAGCTAAATATTATATTAATTAAATTAGTTATATATACCTAATATCGCTAGGGACTAATATACTATCAGACCTTATATATAACTCCTTTGATTTAATCGAGAAATTATATAAATTCAACTGAGAATTATTCTCTAATAAATAGAAAATATTAGGAAATAGCTATATTATTAATAATAGCTTATTACTTTATAATAATCACCTATAAGTATTACGCTATACCCTACTATATACCTGTTTAATTAGCGAAGTCCACGATTAAGTTTCCTCCGCTTATCTAAATACTTATAAGACTACCGAAATAATTTCTACCTATTACTACTAGAAAGGACTTATATCAGATATAAAACGATATACTTATAATTACCGCCCTTACTAGTACTCTTATCCGAAGCAGACGAAATAGTAAGGATTCCTCTATTTATTACTAGTACTTAGCTACCTTATATAGTATTTAGCTATAGATTTTAAGGACTTCCTGCTTAATAACTAAGGATTTAGTAAGATATTAGTATTTATCGACTGCCTAAGGAAAGACTTCGTATCGATACTATGCTACTATAATATCGATACCTATAAGATAGCGATATTATTTATCTAATAGATATATTATTTCGGATATACCCTTAAGTTAATTATATTTAACTAAGGAGCTTAGTTTATCTTATCTTTCTAGTAAGAGTTTTATTATATAATTAGAGTTAAAGTTAAGCTCTTTACCTCTTTCTACTAGTAAACTAATAGATAAATAGAGATTATAAACCGGTATATTAACTAACGCCTTAGACCTTTTATTAATTACTACTAGAGTAACTAGAGCGAATTACTACTTATAATAGACTACGCTTAAGTAGCCCTACTTTACGATTCTATCGGTATAGCGCTATATACCCTTAAATATAGTATACTACTACAGAATAGCTAGGATTAGAAGTAACTTACTATATCGATACCGTAAGAGAGGCTTAACTATACTAATAATAAATCCTTAGCTAGACGTACTAAATCCGCTATTAGAGTTATAAAAGCTAATATATTAGCTACTTAGCAGAAGATAAGCGTTATAACTAACCTAAAACAGTATAGTATTAACTAGGAAGTTAGAGATAAGGTATTTCTCTCTATAAGGAACCTTAAGAGTTACTAGCTAAGTAAGAAGCTATCTAGTCTCTAAGTAGGACTATATTAAGTCCTAGCTAAGATCGGATACTCCTATAAGCTAGATTTACCCTCTAGATCTTCTATATACGATATATTTACTCCCGAATTACTCTTTAAGGACTCGAACGACTTATTACTAAGCTAGAAGCTACTAAACCTATCCCTAGAGGTTATTACTACTTAAGAAGAGTAGAAGTTATAAGATATACTTACTATATAGCTCTTAAGAGGTAATCTGAAGTGCTAAGTTAGTTAGCTAAGCTATAACTCGGACTTAACTTAGTATAACGCTTCCGACTTAATAAGTACTCCGTATAAGCTTAGAGACTTCTATACTACTAACCTAAGTAAACCTAGACCTCTACGTAAACTAAATTAGTAGATTAAGGCCTAAGAAGATAGAATAAACGATTATAGTTACTTAGAGGATAATAAACTATTATAGTTACTAGTATTAAAAATTTATTACTAAGGATAATCCCCTGATTATACTCCGGAATAATACTATATCTAAAACTCTACTTCCTCTATTACTTCCACTTTACTAGCTTTCTCTCTTAAGTTCTTCGGAGCTTCTAGTAAATCTAGAATATCTAGAACCGAAACTATTATATCTAACTCCTTACTTAAATTTACTAACGTAGCCCTAGTAGCTAACTAAGTATAATAACTAATCCTATAGGCTTTCTTCTTTAGAGAGAGTCCGAGAGTATCTAGATCTAACGCTATCTCTAAACTAAAAGGCAAATTCCTCTTTCCCTTAGTATTAGATATTATAGCCTTAAATATAGCTTTCTTCGCAAATTCCTATATAATAGCGTTTAATTTCTTTATTTACTTTAACGCTATTTATACTATTAACTTAGATTTCGCCGAATCTATTATTAAAAGATCTAGATCTTATATCTTATTAGTATTATACTAGTATCTAAGGGTTTAAGATCTTAACTTATTACCTTAATAAACTCTAACTCCTTAAATAATTTCTCTATAGAACGCTTTAAAGCTTAAGTTTCTACTAATTATATAATAGTAATCTCTAATATAGTAATAGAAGTAGCAGATTTCGCGAGATAATAGATACGATTAATAGCCTTATAAGTAGCTATAATACCGCCCCGATTTAGCTCCGCGTCTTTAGCTTCGCTACTAGGAAGTAAACTAGATAAGATAATATACTTTATATTAATATAGTCAAGTAACTATAACGCGTTAATATATATAACTATATTCAGATTTAAGTAACTTATATACTTATAACTACTCTTTAATACTAAATAATACTTATAAAGCTTAGAGTTAAGCTTATTAAATAAATATAGAAGTTCTAGAATAAGAGTATTATTATACTTTATCTTAAGAAAGGCGCGAATATATCGCAGGTAATATATATAATACGCCGCTAAAAGAGTACTATAGAAGTTAGTATTATTAATCTATAGAACTCTCGCACCTTACCTAAAGACTATCCTTAATACTAAAGCGAGAAACTTACTTATAATAAGAGAGGAGTTAATTAGGTTAATTAATATATAATATTATAGCAAACTATTATAGTAATTAGTAATAATACCTACTCTAGGAACTATATCGTAATCTAAGGAGAGTAAACTTATAAGTTTAAGTAGTTATCGTAGTTGAAAAGGAAAAGCTCTAATATTAATAAACCCCTTCCTTTATATACTCTACGCCTTACTTAAACTCGACTCCCGCTATAAACAGATAAAGTAAATATAGCTTACTACCTAATTTAGAAGCTATAACTAATATAGTACTATTATAGCGATATAACTAGTTAGAACCAAATAAAGAATTTACTACTACTAAAGAGCAGCTAGCGCCTATTACGCGAATATCAACGAAAATAATTATAATAAAGACTAATTTCTAGTATAAAGTATAACTTTCCGAGCTTAGAGTTAAGCTCTTCTTAGGGGGGGAGGTAATATAACGATAGCTCACCTGAATACTATATAAGTAGAGGGATAGATACTAGGTCCTAAGTTCATAGGTATCCCAGCAGAACTAATATCCGACTCGGTATAGTATCAGACTAGTACTAGTATATATATATAAGGTGCTTTATACTCTATCTCTCTTCTTCTTCCTTCCTTATCTTTTTATTTCCTTCGTAGTAGACTATATAAGATCGCTCTTAGCCTCCCTACTTGTTTATTCTTGCTTATATACCGCCTCGAGTCTTGTGTCGTTACATAGAGGTTATCCGCGAGCGATTCGTAAAGAATCGCCCGAGCTTCTAAAAGCTAGCGGCAGATATAATAGAGGCGATAGATATAGCCGGTAGTAGCAGGGAAAGGATAGTAGGCTACTACGGATTAGTTATAAGCTATAAAGTAGTTCGATTCATAACTTACTATTATTATAAGCACTAAGAGTAACCTAGGTATTTCTATAACTATAGGTGCGACCCGAGGAAGAGCTAGTAATAGCGGGGGAGGGAACGATAAGAGCAGCAGGAGTAATAAGGGCAGCAGAGGCAGTAAGGCCTATAGATCTGTAAATATTAATACAAGTTATAATTCAGTTCGGAATATAACTTATAAAGCAAGTAATAGCCTCTTATACTACTATAGTAGCAGTTAGCGCAAGAGCTACTTAAAAAACTAGCGACCCGAACGTACTCTATCTAAGGGCTATAGCCTCCTTAGCAGTAGTTATAACCCGGAAGCTTAATCTATCTAGCTATATCCGTTAGTATCTCTACGTCCGAAATAGTCTATTATAAAGTATAATTAGTTAGGGAATAATATAAAATAACTTATAGATCTAGATATATCGAGCCTCTAAGTTAGAGGACCGAGTAGCACCGGAGAAGACCCGACCCGGACGCAAATTAGTAGCGCGGAAAGAGAAGAGGGCGAAGAGCCGCGTTATAGCAGTAGTAGCGCGAGCAGGTAAGAGCGGCCTTATAAGTATTCGTTAGCTAAGTTATAGACCGTTAGATAGCTAGAGCTAACTTATATAGTAAGGGTTAGTAGAGGAGCCGTAAGGCCGGCAGTATAAGATTAGGCTACTAAGGCAGCAGTAGCAGAGGTAGTAGCGGCAGCAGTAGTAGTAAACATCCTATAGTCCGTTAGTAATTGCTATAGGGCTATAGATCGACAGAATCGATATAGTAGATACGTACTTAATAATTATAGTATTACTAAAAAGAAAGTTTATAATTATACTACAGGAGAGACGTACTTATAATACTATTACCTTTAGCCTATTTTAAATTCAATTACTATTATTATCTATTAGAATTCATCTTCAATAGTAAGTCTTTATTTACGCAGTTACTATTATCTACTATAAGCGACTATTACAGATTAACTATCACCCGTAACGACTGCGCGAAGCAAGGTCCCGTGACCCCGGAGCTTGCGAAGGGCCGGCACGGAGAAGATCTTGTCATATCGTATTACCGAATCACTTCTCCATCCAAGGTATACCTACCGTCATGTTGACATTGTTCGCATTGCCGAGCATTGAGGCTTTGTTCATTCTCTCAGGTTGATTCCAGCTTGACCGATTCAGCCGAGCCTGCATGCAATGTGGTCTTCAGAGCGCCAAGCCGGCGTCGATAGTGACACGATTCAAGCTTCACACTTCACAGCATTTCAGAATCAACACTTACAAAGTACATTTATCCCCAGTCGTTCGTCCGCTCGAGGTCACGCGAGCTATGTCCTATCTTGGAATGGATGCTCTAAACCATAGATACCTTAATCTTGTCAAAAAGCTTAAAACTCAATCGGATTTCACGCATTCAACAGTCCAATCCCCAACAACACTATCATATCATCATTTCGTGATAGAGCGGCAGCCATGAAGTCGAGTCAGAGGCAGCAAGGAGGCACAGCAGCACTCATCCGTTGACCTGAAGCCGATGAACTGCAGGCGCCAATAACAGCCTCCAGGCCAATTGGTGGCTGCTCGCTGTCGCGACTTTAATTGCCTATCACAAGCCCTGTCGCAACCACTATCGTATACTTTCAGCAACCCTCATTTGACTCTACAGTTACACCTCGCCTCAGCTGCGGAGTAAGCATTTGTAGGTTGGTTTAATATGGGTAAATCGTTTTATCCAAGGTGAGATTCTCATCTTGATTTCATTTCTTGCTATTCTGTCTTTGCGCGCTTTGATTCCACTTTGCTACGTTGCGGGTCTGATTGCTAGGTATATTGACTTTTTGGGTGAACTTTATATTGCGCGCAATATATCCGATTTGTAAAACTCAATCTGTCCACAAGATCAGATCATTACAACGTTAATCCAGCTGGAAGGGTCGTCAGTCACCATGCATTCAACAATCCTCACACTGCTCGCTTCCGCCGTATTGGTCTCCGCGACAGCATGCCCTCAACACAAGCTCGATGAGCGACTCGCCAGACTCCCATGCGCAAGTAATAAAGAAGCCATCTCCGAATGCCTAAGTGGACCGATCGATGGCCGTCATCTAAACCAAGTAAGAAACTGTTTGGTCGCAGGGGGATGTTCAACCGATGATGCGACTGCGGAAGTTAGGTGGTGGTCTGTATCTTGCGCGACTGAGAAGGGGGAATGGGAACCACAAGGGGATTTGAAGAACAGACAGGACAATGATGATGACGAAGAAACGAGTAATGCGAGGAGGACAACGACATCGCCAAGTCCTGCACAAGCTACAACAACATCAGATTCTACGATCGAGTCCGCGACCTCAACCGTAGGAACAACACCTATTCCCACGCTCAGCACATCCTCCACCACCTCCGCCCTCTCAGTCGTCACAAATTCCGCCACCGATCCCCTAATCTGCTCCGTAACCTCCACAAAATCTACAACGAAATGCTCCATCTCTGCCGGGCACACCGTAACGTGCCTCCCTACAACTATAACCATAGCCACTTGCGCACCAGGCATGATCTGTTTCCCCGACCGCAAAGGCGCCAAGTCATGCATGCTGCGAAAGAACGAGATTACGACGTCCGGACTGGTGGTGGCAATTGCTTTTGGTGTTGGGTTGTCGGCTAGTCTTATCGCTGTTATAGTGACGGTTATACTTGGGAGAAAGAAGAAGAGGGCGATGAGACAGGCGCATTTTCTGAATGTGGCTGCTGGGAAAGGAGAAGGAGGGGGAGAGGATGGGTTTGCGAGAAGACAGATGGTGATGAGTGACGCTGCATTGCCGCTTATTCCAAATGGAGGACGAGATGATAGGTATACGCAGCAAGAGCATTACGACCAGGGACCGAGAGCCCAGGGTGAGTCGACGCCTGAGAGTACAGGAGCGAATCCCGAGGCTGGTATAACGCCTGTTCCGAAGTTGGAGTTGCATCAGGGTCTTGGTGGCTTAGGCCAGAATCCTAGGTATTGAGAAGGTGTCGATGTTGGCAGTGATATCGACGATTTGACGAAAGCAGAGGGAACATGAGGTAAACACGTCTGTGATCATAGGTGTTGGATAGGAGGTGTTAACGAGGCGCATGTCACGGCTGTCTAGAGGAGTTATCTGGCTATTTTCCTTCTTTCTCGCAGATGTATTCTCAGCATGTATCAAAAATTCACGCATATAGATTTTGTATATCTGTTTTACATATTTGTAGATCGATTTCATTCCGAGGCAATGCAACAGAGCTGGTTCATACACGGTATCATCACTCTCTTTCTATGCCTCGCACGTTTGACGTCGCGGGTAGCTATTAGAAGCGCCGTCGAAACTAGTGCTGATCATGATATGACTCCCCTGCAGTCACCCCTAGGAACGAGAGGAAATGCTATGTATAAATAAGTCGTGTGCTGAAAGTGTGATCTAGTGAACCTTTCGTCGAAAGGCAAAAGAGGAAAATCCTGCTGCCATCCTAAGTCGACGGATGCGCAACATAACAAGGAAAAGCATGTCTTTACGTGCATCAAAGCTAACATAGCTTACAAAATACTTCCAAGACCCCATATCCAAGCAGAACAACTAAACTGTAATATCAACCTCGTACGCAGCCATAGGAGGTTCTGTATCTAGACTTTGGAGAACGCCAAGCCTTGTTTCGTTTTGGGAGGTTGTTTTTGTATGATCGAGAGGCGAGATTTGGAAGAACATGCTCGGAGTCAGTGGTGTAAGGATGGTCTTGAGAATTTTGTGCATGTGAGGATTGAGTATCGAAGTGGGGGGGGGGGAGAATGGGCGATGAAAGTTTAGTTATTGAATCGTTGCTCTTTAGTGTGTCGGTTTGGGATGGGGAGAAAGGGTAGTTGATGAGCTAAGGGAGTTTGTAGTAAAAGCATGGCAAAGAAAGGCTTTCTTGTAATATTATTACTGGAAACCAACCATACATGAGTTCAGTAGGCGTAGCTCTCATACCACACTCGTAGAGCAGAGTTGAGCGAGAACGATATTGATAGTACCTGAATTTTCTTTGTACTCAATGTTTGCTTGCTACGCTCTCTAGCTAAGTATCAAATTGTGAATAAGCTGTATCAAGATCACCTGAAGCTTCGGTAAGTATACTACTCGATTCTTGGCTGTGTATATAAACCGCACCACCCGTCTTACACGAGCTAGCTTGTCTATCAGGCAGCAAGGTATCCAGGATTCGCTAACACAAGAAACTTCGCTTTATGATGTGCAGATGGGGATTATGTAGTCACTTAAGCTGCGGGAGAGGAGAGGTTGTGGATGCTGGTATTTTGCTGGTATTTTGATAATATTAAGGCATAAGATTGATTCGTTTCTTCGGTGAATAAAAGGAAAGTGTTGGGAGATGATATATTCATCGTTGATGACAACCACTAATTGAATGACGGTAATTGTACTATGCACTATTCCACTCCTCTGTCTTAATCTCTGTTCAACAATCCTGATATGATTTTTACTCTCAAGCTACCCCGGCCCTGCTCTTCTACATGCAATCTATCGTATTCCTAAAGCCTACATAGAACGCGGGCGCGAAGAAGAAGAGATCACATTGGTACCTCGTGTGTATCTTCTGGGATGAACGGTTGAATATAGGAACAAATCTTATAGTTCAAATGTTGAGAGAGCAGTATGTGATTCTGAAAGTCTCGGGTTTGGAGAAGGGGTTCAAAATTCTCAGAATCGGATAGATCAGACTTGGTGCGCGTTGCTTGAGACTTGAGTATATCAAGCTTTTATCATAATCAGGAAGAGGGAAAGGAGATGTTGAGGTATGCTTATACGTCGAGAGGGATTTGGGTAATGACGATAATCGAAACATCGTATCATGGTCGTAAACGTGGGAAAGTGAGGAATCGTTTTGGCTGTTAAGCTGGAATTATATGTTTCAGCTTCCCATGTACTGTAGGCCAGTGGAAACGGCTTTTCATGTACAAAAGTCATAGAAACACAGCCTCTCTTATTACTGAACTACTTCCATCAAGGATGTAAGTTCTGTGGGCCAAGGCTGTCGCTGCTACAATCCTGGTTGATATTTTCAACCACGTTCATCTTAACTCACTATTTCCGTTTCTTTTTTCCGAAGAACTATTCCAACTTATTAGATAGTAATACTTTTCCTCGAGACGAGATTTTCTTCGGAAATGGAAACATATAAAAACAGAACGACAAGTGAATGATTAGCAGTATATGCAAAACACTAGTTCATCCCGCAAATACTAGTCGAATCCGATGATTAGGGCGCGGTACTGAAACTTTCCAGCTCGAAGTACGTCACTTCTAAACCCTTAGGGGTACCTGGGTGTATTACTTTCCCATCCGCTTCTGCCTCTCTTCAGAACTGTATCGTGGCCGGAACCTCCCGTAATGAAAACATTTTCTATGATGTAGGTCAGCAAGCTGTTGCACTTTTCAACGCCCAGATTGTCTAGTAGTATAGATTAACCTTGGGTATAACAGAAAATCCCGATAATACTTCATAGTCGTCGTCGCAATTCATCTATGTTAAATGAGGATTGGAAGCAGGTTTCTAACCGCGTCCACCGACCTCCTCGAACCCTAGTCAGAGGAAATTGCATCTTACTAGGTCATAAATTACGACCATCCGCTGCACTGCCACCAGGGTAACAATTTTCGGGCCGGAACTAGGTTTAAAAGTAGGGTATTATTCCACGAACTATCTTATATATCGGCTAAGATTGAAAGTCACAAAAATATCACAGGTCATTACTAAGGTAGCACTTCAAAGTCGTATACACATTTGCTGACTTTACTTCGCTGATGAGTTTGATTTCGCGCGAGAGGAAATTCCTCAACACCGAAGTCCCATTCTATAGAATTTAGTTAGCTTCTCTGGTTGCTAGTTTCGAGCGACTTGGCGAGTGCACAGACTAGGTAGGTGGTACAATTCAGATGGCAGGGCAGCGGATATCGCTGGTTTAGACTGAATCTCTTCTTGGGACGTGTTTACTTAGGTACTGTAATCAAAATCAAAGCCAGCCCACTAAGCAAGTCTGTAAAACTGCAAAGAAGAACTTTGAACTTCACTATAATTGCTATCTATGTTATAACAACAAACTGTCATTCTTCATTCAATGTCTACGAGCGGCGAAATTTGTTTAGACGTCAAAGTCGGCAGCCGTTAAGTCTAGTCTATAGTATAAGCCGCCTTCGCTCATCGACTTCGAGTAGTACAATCGCCAAGCCAGACTGTTGCGGGCGAGGCTCCGAGGCTCTGTGTTAGCCAGCGAAGAGCATCCGTAACTCATGATTTGGAACGCAGAAATGCGAACGGCCCTAATGACGCTCGCACCGTGTTGTTCATCTGCCGATGCCATCAATTTCAATGCTCAACAAAGGGTCCGGCCTGAATAGTGGAGTCACAGATCTAGACAAATATCTGGGCATGTCTTCTTTTTCCTGCCCGCAAGAACTTTTATTCGTTAATATACCTTACCTGCGATAATTACAAGATGCCTCGATTAGTTTCTATTCGCGACCATTTCGTGGCCTCGCTGGGCGAGTTCTGCGGAACGTTCCTGTTCCTCTTCTTCGCATTCGGCGGAACCCAAACGGCGAATATGTCCAGTTCCACAGCAACTGTATCTACGGGGCCCAATCTTCAGCAATTGACGTATATCTCTTTGGTGTTTGGGTTCAGTCTTGCTATCACTGTTTGGATCTTTTTCCGAGTGAGTGGTGGATTGTTTAATCCTGCTGTAAGTGGAACATTTGCCGCGAGATGCATTATGGGGAGAAATTGACCAAAGCAGGTCACTCTATCACTGTGTATAACAGGGGTCGTACCGCCCCTACGATCAGCTTTCCTTCTCGTGTCTCAAATAGTTGGTGCTGTTGCTGCTGCTGCGGTAGTGAAATGTATCATCCCAGCCCCGGAGGTGATGTTCAACGTACAATTGACGAAAGGCATGTCGGTTGCGCAAGGACTTTTCCTGGAGATGTTCCTCACCACCGAGCTTGTTTTCACCATTCTTATGCTTGCAGCCGAAGTACGTGGACGGATTGGATGAATTTGTTGTCTAGCAAAAATCTGACAAAGCCAGAAAACAAAAGCGACGTTTGTTGCTCCTGTCGGCATTGGCTTGGCCCTCTTTGTTGCAGAACTGTTCGGTGTCTACTGGACTGGAGGAGCTCTCAATCCTGCCCGAGCCTTCGCACCCAATGTGGTGATGGGAAGCTTCCCCGGCTATCACTGGATCTACTGGTAAGAACGACATCATCTAAATGCAACATTATCAAATCTAACAATTGTTCTACAGGCTCGGACCTGCACTCGGCTCCCTTCTAGCATCGGGCTTCTACGCTCTCATCAAATTCCTGAACTACGAAGAAGTGAATGGCGACCAAGACAAAGCGAGCGACGAGGAGAAGACCATTGGTTCCTCAAGGAACGATTACGAGGGTAGAAATCCGAAAACCGTTTCTCAGATACGTGAACCTCGTGACTCCCGACGTTCGCAGACATCTCAACGCTCGCCAAGGCAGACAGCAGGAGAACAAAACCGCCATAGTAATACCCCACATTACGAGCAATATGACCACTACCAGAATTAGATCAGGCGTGCGTGCTCCCTGCTAAATCGCTTGGGATGGGCTGTGAGCAAAATCTAAGTCAATAGATATTTTACGAGCAGCACAGCGGGACTTCGAAGAGACGTGGGCGCCAGACGCTTATTTTTCTTGACGCCTTGACTCTAGACAACTCGGCTTTTCGATGATTCTCTATAGAATTTGCTCTTATCGCCATTCCCGAAGCCCGTACTTCTACGACAAGATTTGCGAAAGGCACCGAGCGACTTGTGCTCAGAAAGACCCCGGGGCCACGACGGCCTTGGATCAGCGTGGTGCCCTCCGAGAGGAACTTTGATCGGGAGGAAGAGCACCGCGATGCTCCGTGAGCTGTTAGCTTAGGCTCACTTGATATGTACGACTACAGGACGAATTTCTTTGTGTTACAATTGGTTACGGCGTCTAGATGAGGTGTATTTCTATAGGATGGATGGACGACTACGGAGAACGGCAGAGCGGAGGTAAGGGACTATTTCTACGACTACTACTATCCTTCGCCATTGGTGGTCTCTACCTGTATCAGGAGCTTGCTCCATCTCATTTACTCTGGCGTAATTATCTCAACTGGCGGAGATAGGCACAGTAGCCTCACCTGCCTATCAGGGCACGGAAACTATTCTGAGGCATTCCTCGATACTTGGTGTATATAAGCCTTTAGGTAGATAGATCTCCATTTCCCCCGGGAGGCCTTCAGAAGAGCATACCTTCGATGGAGGGAAATAACTATCATCAGCATCATCAGTATCATCTGTAAACTATACCCATACATAAACACAACCACAAGCAAAGTATCTCAAGAGCTTCCTCCCTCCCTTGTTGTCAGGCAGGGTCAAACTTGGCTCCCAAGCCCCTGCTCCGCTCCGCTTCGCGTCATGGTTCGGTCTCTGCTCTGGTCTCCAGATGCTAGATCTGGATAATAGCGGTTACAGGATAGATAGATGAATGGATGGATAGGCAGATGAATAAGTGGCTCGCTCAAATAAGAAGTTTATTGAGTGTTCGGTCCAGATACAGTCAGACAGCTATCTTCTCCTTTTTCACACTGATGGGACCACGATATAGCTAGATATACACCATGGCGCCCCGAATAATGACTTTTGCACCAACACCTCAGTATCTGTGAATTTCTTCTCTGATCTCGAAATGATACCCTCCGCTTTCCAAATGATCTATTCGGCACGGTGAAACTTGGATGGTCTGTCCAAGTTTCTATCTTGCGTAGCGTTTATCGGTCGTTCGAGAGGAATGTTTTCATTTTTGTAGTTACAAAGGGAATGAACGGCCATCGCACGCTGCGGAATGCTGGGATGGGATTGTAATTGGAAAGGCCAAGTCTCAAAGAAACGGGTGATGTGCCGTGCCGTGCTGTGCTGGTTGGCTTGGTCTGGGTTGGTTTGCGTCCTCTTCTTGGCGCGATACGTGGATACCTTGGGAGTCGTCATCTGAAGAGAAACCGAAGGGAAGGTTGAGTCTTTGAATATGCAAATACTTTATTCATACAGATATTTATTCGCTAATGTGCTAATGATCTTGGTCATATAATTATCCCGTGGCCTTGGTCGTCTCGTATCCCGTAGAAAGAACCACAAACTCTTCGCTTCGTGGTGGAACTTGGTATCTTCCTTGTCTTCTTGAGACCTCTTCCTTCCTCAAGTCTCGCCTCTCGTCTCCTCTCCTATCCATACAGGAACCCTAATCCCACCCCCTTCTATGCTTTAACCATCAACCAGTGTGGCGACACTCTTCCTCTCCTCTCCTTTTCCTCTTCCCTTCCATCCCCAGCCCCATCAATACCCTCCCTCCGCTCACACTCATAAAAATACTCTCTCCCTCAATTCCAATCCCATATTTCAATCCCAATTCCAACCCTCAACCATCCCTCACTCATCCACTCAAAACCCTCCTAATACTCCTACTTCTCCTCCCCACACCTCCAAGACCGTAAGCATACGCATAGCCATTCTCACTCCTCTCGACCCCGGAATGCGTCCTTGCGTTTTGGGAGAGATTATCATGATGCTCGCTGTTGTTGTTGTTATTGTGGTCCTCTCCTGGCCGTGGTTGGTTGACGGAGGAGACGAGGGGGCCGAAGTGGCGACGGGTGGAGATTGATGCGCCCATTCTCTTTTTATGGGTGGTTGTGGTTGTGGGCGATTGAGTTGTGCTGGGTTTTGGTGATTGGGACGTTCTTGAGGTTTGATGTAGGTAGTAAGGCTTGTGATGATAGGTAGGGTATGTGTTGTAGTGCTTTTGATGTTGGTATTGATGATTCTCACGTGAACAGGCTGAGGAATCCGTTTGTTCTGTTCCTAGGAGTGCGTATATTATGTTATAACCTTGGCTTCATGGATAAAAGATTCTGCAAACTGCGGCAGCATCGAGACTTTATATATCCTCCCTCAGATCATCATCACCACCATCATCGTCATCATCATCATACCTCTCAATCCCAGACACGCACCTCCTCCAAGAAATCACGCAGTCCCAGCTCCCATCCCATCCCTCTCCCTCTTCTTCTTCTCCTAGAAGAAAAGTCTCCACAATAAACCGGCACTCGGCACCCACCTGTAACGTCAGCCACGTCCTGGCCCCACCTCAAGATCCTGGTCGCTTGGCCGTGTGGTTGATTGTGATTGGCTGGTAGATCAGACCCAAGCACCAGAAATAGTCTTCAGGGCTGAGCCAAGCTGCGGCTGCGGCTGCGGCTGGGATGTGCTGGGCTGGGCTGGGCTGGGGATGGGATGGGATGGGGATAGTGAAACAGGGATTCGGGGTCTGGGATGCGGGGTCTGTGGGGGAATACGGGAGCTGATGAAGAATGAATGAATGAATTGATACGATACGATACGAGACCGTAATGATGTCGGTGAGTGAGTGAATCAGTGCCTTGGACTTGGGATGAGGGTCCAGGAGAGAAGAAAATGCCTCATTTGCTTCACCATCCACCGAGAGTACTTTTGGGAATGGGATGTTCATTCACCGGGCCTCCACATAAGAGATATGAGATGTGAGATTTGGTGTCCTGTCGTTATGGCCGGTGATGGATGGATGATATACTAAGTCGTATAGAATGCAGAAACGAATCAATCCAGACCACCAAGATCGAGACACCTATCAAGCTGATAAGTAAGATAAAATCAGCAGAAACGGATTCAATCCATTCACAATCATACATACATACATACATACATACATACCTAGAGTCAGTCCCGTTCCCACTTCCCTAAACTCCATCTTTTCATAAGGTTCATGCACGCACCAAGCCTTCAGAGCTACGTAGACAAGCTTTCAGAGCCGGGTGCGTCATAGAACTAGAGTTCAAGACACGAGCCTGAGCCGGAGTTTGAGCCTTTTCATGGATTGTTTTGAGGGATTTCTAATGATAAATTATCTCATTGCTATTAAAGTATTAAGGATGATTTCTCGAAGTGCTCTTGATCAGGTCTCGCTGTCTGGTGTTCTTCCTTTGCGTGACGTGAGTTTTGGTAGCCACTCCACTCTCACATCTCCAACACCATTTACACTTCCTTCCCTCAAGTACTTCTCCCCTTTGCAGCCATGAAACCCTTAGTCCGTGCTTCGCTACAACCTTGTCGAGTACTGCATTCTCCTCTTCTTTTCGCACGTAACTCTCCTTTACGACTCCTCTCCCCGCTTGCTTCATTTCGTTTCTCCTGATTCTGCGAGCAAGTGTTTCCCTGGCCAGTCGTTGCAGGCTTTCATAAGACAGACAGTTTTCCAGTCCGAGGAGAAGGGTTTTGACCTTGCTCTTCCTGCTCAAGCTTTTTGGTACCAAGAACAGCTAGGAGCAGCATAGCCCGTGAGGTAAAATTCGCAATGTTACCCGTATTTCCAAGCATCTCGGGATCATATGGGATTTCGAGGAGTGATAGAATTTGCTGGAGAGTACATCGCGAATCAAGCTCAAAGATGTGCTGGGTCGCGTCCCGTGTATCTAATGTATAAAGCGGTTGGATATTGACCTTGGCTGCTTCGAGCAAACGATGATCATTCTTACCACGATGGACGATCAGTATGGAGTCGCGGCCAGCAACCAATTTATTGATGTCCTCTTGTATTTGTGATAGAGTATAGTGAAGTGAGGTACCGAAAGCAGGACACTTGCATAAAGTAGTCTTTTGATCCAACGACATAGTGTCGAGTCTGGATGGGAGTGGAAGCCGACTGATGTAAATCGCGCGTGTCTAGGATAGAGATGCCGATGTTATATTTTGCCATTCTCCTTTGTCAGTTTGTTGGAACAGTCTTTGATATTGATGCTGACAAAGAGCGCGCCTTTTGCTCCCGGTCGGATTGATCCGAGAAGTTTGATGATGTCTCGAAGCCTAAGTGCATCCATCGTCTTCCAGTAAGCCTTGGTGAGGCTTCCGTGTTGCGGGTAGACGAGGTATCCACAATATCTGCGATAGTCCTTAAACGGAAGGATTCTCGAAAGTACTGGATCTGGATGGGACTGGTGTAGTTTTATTGTGAGTAGGTAGTGGCATGGAATGTGGTTATCGGATGTATAGGAAGGTAATGAATGACTTTGTCGTGGTGCTTTTACGAACCTGATCGGGTCAGAAGAATTAAACGTTTGGAAGAACTTGAGCATGTGTGTCTGAGTACGAAAAGATAGCTCGGAGTCGGCCTTTAATTACTTATAATGAAATGCCTTGGGCAGCTGAGCTGAGCTTGTCCCAGACCGGGGTTGATGCCTCGAGCTAGCGATTGCATTGTAAACTGCCATCTGAGGCACCTACTACCTACCTACATGAGTACAGAGTGATGCATCGCACTGATCATGATACTTGATATGCAACATAGAAGGTAAACGCAGGCAATGCAGTAGCAGCGGGGATCATCTCGAAGATTAATTGAATGTAAAGGGTTCTATGCAAAGAAAGTTGGGTTGTAGGTAGAAGCTTGAAGTCTCCATCCAGTTGGACCACCACCATACAGTATAAGTACCATGGCAGATCATTTTGGTGGAGCCTGTGGCGGAAACGCGGGCATTGTGGCCGCACAGGTATATATATATATATAAACGGTACCTACGATCCCCCTTCAGCTCTTTCCTTATTGCTAAAACTTTGCGCATCTGTTCGCGACTCTGAGATACTAATGACGAGCACGTGGAAGTGACTTCCGTTCGAGAGTCGCATTATAATAAATAAGGAGTTTCTGTTATGCTACTTCAGTTCTTGAAATATCGTTTCGTAAAGCACTTCGCTGGCTCCTTTAACTGGCACAGTTGGGACCCTCAATGAGTTACGGTCAGAAAGATTGCTGTTCTTGGGATGGATTCCCCTCCAGAGAGCCCTACGACCATAGCCTTGGGGAAACAGGGTATCCCGTCAGATCTGCCAAAGGTACCTAGGTAGGTGAGGAAAGGCTATGTAGCCTATTCCTACCGCACATTACGTAGGCGCGTCTTTATACCCAAGAGCATGACACTCAATCAGAAGGACGGTATATGAAAGGCACAATGTGAAGAAAAGCTATCTTATGCACTCAGTCCAATAGCAATAGTAGCAAAGGCCGCCAAAATCCCGATTCCAGATGCAGACTGTTTACCAGAGTCAAGGCAAATTAATCAATTCGACGAGCAAGCGAAAGGATCGTAGCCTTCAAGCCAACTGCCGTTAATCTCTGTTCACGAGTGTATCTGGGCTGATTCCACGGACTTAGTACGTTGTTTCATTAGCATTGTACCTGGAGCAGACCTCATTCGCACATATTCCGCGGAACTTTTCGCAAGCCTGTATGCTCGCGCATTCTTTTGAAATGGCTCGCAACATCGTCCACATATTTCAAGATAGTGAAGAACACAACTAACCACTAGAGGCGCGGATACATGAATAAGCCCGTGGTGGTGAGCTGAAACATAAAGAGCAGACTGAACTTGACGCACCACAGCATGGAGCAGAAGAACTCGAATAAAAAAAGATGTGTGCGGGATTTACCGTAGCCCATAAGATGTTAGTAGTAAACTTGGGCATTAGGATTAATACTTCTATACCCCGCTAGTTACTCGGAATGCTGAAATTTTACGAGGGGCTTCGATAGCTTGGAATAAGAGCCCAGATTTGTTGAGCAAGATGAGTGGTATGATCAAGTATGACCTAAGCATATGGTAATATTGAAGCTTATGTACATCTATATATTTTTACTGTGTTGAGAAGTTTTAAATCAAGAGTAATTCTTATCGAATTTCAATCAAGCAGCTTTTAAAAGCGTCTTGTACTACAGATAATAATCAAGGTGTCAAGGTGGTATTACTTTTGATTAAGCCTTCTTACTTCTCTTACTAGTTTAATACTCTATCGATGTAGTAGCGACACAAGAGTCGCGACGGTAATTGAGTAAAGATAAAACAAGGAGGGACGCCAAGAACAATCCCCTCAGTCTAGTAGTCTACTATGAAGGGAATAGGAAAACGAAGAGAGAAGAAGAATTAGGCTGGAAGTCCCCTAGTATATATAGCGCCGATACTGGCCCGTAACTGAATCGTGTCACTAGTGAGAAATAACTAGGTATCATCTGACTGACTGTCCGTGACTCAAGCTGCATGTGGCCTCCTTCATTTAAACCTTCTTAATGTGACCTATGATCACATACTCGATATGATTAAGAGAGTCACTCTAGAGTTTAAAGAGTAGAATAGAGATAGTCTCGCTTGATAAAGTAAAGGAACCGAGGTAAGAGGACCTCGAGCACTTGACGAAAAGTATTTTGACAATCAATAAATACTTTAAAGAAATCCATGTGTCAAATAAGATCCTTATCTTTTCCCCTGAAGGTCATCAAGATTTTTCTTGAGGGGAATGCTTATAAAGAGCCGATACTCAATAGCGTTGATTTATGAAGGTTTAATATTCAGAAGCTCGTGTAAGTCCATTCGCTGTAAGTCTTGGTGATGCTTCTATGCCGAAGTAAGTGTATCCATGATTTCTGGTGATTTCGTATGTGCAGAGCGTTTAGAATATCAAAATGGATACTTGATGTAACTTGTAATAACCCTGCAGGCAGCTTGACATGCGGAAATGAGAACTGATTACTGTGCCTTACGTTGAGGTGTGAGAATCTCGAGAAGTTTGCATAAGTTGGTAACAATTCCTTAGTGAGCATGAGAATATATAAAGGGGGAAAGGGAGTTTCGATTCTAGGATTTCGGGGCTCCGTATCTAAATGTATCTCGTATGCCCTTAGGTAGTGTCAGTGATAGTATTTCCGAACGGATCACCTAGCTTGCAGCGAGATGCTATATGTGGTTGTGTAACGGTGTATGTACTTCTAGCCCGATGTCGACAGAGTTTCAAAATACATAAATTATAAGACACATCCCCATCTAAAGAAATAATCCAAAGTCTTAGATTTTTAAAATATGTTACTCAGGAGTGTGGAAACATATAATAGTATCTTGGAGAAAAATTGATCTCGTAGTTACGTTCTAAGCTATCAAGCACGTGTCAGTCTGACACCTCAGAGCGGGTTGATCACACCGCCAGACAAGAGGTACTAACTCTCGGACGCAAATCCATAGAAAATAGCTGCATTTATTTCTTACTAGTGCCGGTCCACGTGCCTGAACCAGTCTAGTCTGAGGCCGAATATAAGTAGCATGTCTTGACCTCGGACATTCGCCATCTAGCGCGTTGATTCAGTAGCACAAACACATGTGACCAAACAGCGTTCACTAAATGTGCGTTTAGGCTGATTGTCGAGAGGAATTACCCGGAATTTCAGCAAGGGAACTCGATGGGCGGAACGACTTTTACTACAACCACCAAGGGCCGCATGCCAAAGATATCAGATATTTTGGGTTTGTAAATAGTGTGGCTGGAATACTGGCTGCGCGCACATTGACTTCTTGATCAGCCGCTAGGTTTATATATATACTTCCGTACCTACCTCTTCACGCCCGAATGATCGGCGTCTGTGCAGCTGCAAGAATCGAGATGCCAAGGGCTACAGGAGGGGGAAGCCAATAAATCAAGAATGTGCATTGCCAATCACCATATGTGCAAGGATATCCAAGTCAATCATTTGAATTTTCCCCCTGTACGAAAAGAATTAGAGTACAGGTCCCTGCATGACACGAATCTAATCAGTACGCTTGTTGATTGACCGCCAACTTAATGTCGCACATATTGCCGAAACTCTATTCATTCTCTTCTTACCTGTCGGCCGATCCTCGCTATATACCCCAGGATATCGGCCTATTCTTCTTTATAACCTCGTCCTTCCCCCCGTGTTCCAGTCATTCCTACTCATTGGACCTCTCAAATTTCTTACAGCCATGTGGACTTCGACCTCAACGACATTTTTATTGCTGCTTGGCATTTTCGGCTTGCTGGCTGCATCGCAGTCACTGAAACCGTTGACATTGGACGAAGTCAAACTTCGGATTGATGAATTCGTGGTCCAACAGAATGGCTCCCAGAGTGCCAGGGCTGACTCATGCGAGGGCTGCTCCTTGGCAGTAAGAAAGAATCATTCATTCATTCACTAACCATCACCAAACCTAACGATATAGAGTATGCTAAAATTAACTAGTGCTCTTTCCTTGCCTCCACTCTCCCCGGACAAATTGCATATCCTGGAAGTACAGTTTATAACTTCCAAGAATCAACATACTGGTCTACCTTTCAAGCATCAAACTCGCCAACGTGTCGATTCTCGCCTACAAAAGCAGTTGGTGTTTCGCTAGCTGTATTGACATTTCAAGTCACACAATGCAAGTTCGCAGTCAAAAGTGGAGGACATGCTGCTTTCGCAGGAGCTTCCAACACTGATGATGGTGTCACAATCGACTTGGTCAACCTCAACCAGCTCGCTATATCTTCGGATGGGACGGAGACTGCCGTTGGTGCAGGAAATCTATGGCATGATGTATACAGCTACCTGGAGGTGAAGAACAGGACCGTTGTTGGTGGACGAGTCTCAGCTATTGGAGTGGGAGGATTGACCACAGGTGGAGGAATTGCGTTTGTTTCTGGAAGATACGGATGGGCTTGTGACAACGTCAACAAGTACGAGGTAAACCGAATTCTGTGCTCGGTTGAGTGTGCTTATTTTACTGACAATATAACCTAGGTCGTGTTTGCAGATGGAACCATTCACAATGTGACTTAAAGCTCTCACCTGGATCTCTACTTCGCACTTCGAGGTGGAGGGAACAACTTTGGCATCGTCACAACTTTTCATTACGCTACATACCCGCAAGCTGATTTCTGGGGTGGATCAAGAACCTACCTGTACAGCCCTGAGACGGCGGCCAAAATGAACAACGCTTTCTATTGGCTCAACGTTAATGCTCCAGAAGATCCATACGCACAAGTGATCCTTGCATACGCGTATACGGCATCCGCCGGCCAATACATCATCGTACCAATTATGCAACATGGCAAGCCTGTCGCAAACCCACCCAGCTTGAAGAACTTCACCGAAGTGCCAGGAGCCGTTGCCGACACTTTGCGTATCGGGAATCTTACTAGCATGACGCTCGAGCTCAACGTCTCCAATCCCGGTGGATTTCGGTGCGTCTTATACCCTGTTGCCACTTTTTGTCTCTGCTAATATGAATCAGCCAAACATTCTGGGCGGTTGCGGTAAAGAACAGTCCAACCCTCCTGACAGAAATTGTTGCGATCTTCAAGGAAGAGTCAGACAAAGTCAATGACGCCGCTGGAATCGTTTCCTCGGTTGCCATCCAAGGTCTTCCCTTGAATGTTATTGAAAAGTTCAGCAAGAATGGCGGCGTAAGTCGAAGCGGGACTCCATACCTTCAATCTCTGAGTGTCCCTAATTTATCTCGGGATATATCTTTTCTCTTCCTCATACTCTCCTGATACAGCCATTGCTAATCTCCTTCCTTTAGAATGCCCTGGGCATAACTCCAGCTGATGGCCCTCTTGCTGGTAAGTGTCCCCGAATTATGCCTCAGCTTCATTGACACACAGTACTAAAGACAGTCACAGTCCTCGACATCACCTATTCCTGGTCTAACGCCGCGGACGACGAGCGTATCCTTGCAGCTGCTCGCGCTGTCACGAAGCGCATAAACGATACTGCGAACGCGCAAGGTCTGGGCCATCCGTTCGTTTACATGAACTACGCTACGAAGGAACAGTCTGTTATTCCGAGCTATGGAGATGAGAACGTGGCCAAGTTGAAGGCGACGAGCAAGAAGTATGATCCGCTCGGCGTGTGGCAGGTATTGACACCAGGATATCATAAGTTGTTCTAGATGGAGCTAAGGGTGTAACACTGCATGTGTCTCCAGCGCTCTCTATTAATGTTCTTCATATAGATATGTAAACATAATTATGAGATATACTGCGTAGCGGAAGTCCTAGAAAAAATCAAGAGTTGTCTATCATTTTTAAACACTCGGTTTTTTTCACAGCTTGCTTACTAGAGCGCAACTTTTAATAGCGTACTTTTAACGCAAAACAACATCACGAACAGGATAGCCGTGGTCAGAACTCATCGATGACAAGATACCTCTCCCACGTCCTGGCGCCGACCATTCTCACCTAGTCGAAGACTGCTGGGTGGATTAGTACCACATAGAAAGATGATCACATCACCAGGTTGAATGTTCCTAGGAACGGCCGATCCCAGCAATCGATTCGATTTCAACCTATAAACGACCATCTCCTTAAAGTCCCAAAGTCAAGGGAGTGTCGAGTCGTAAAGTAATTAATTGTTTTCGTAAGTTTCTGGAACAGGAGGATGGAACTGCTGTATTTTGAGCTTTTCGTTCATATTTCTTCTCGATACGGATCCTTCATCGCGAGCATGTCTAATTTGTTGTCCATGCGTTAGAGGCTACGATGCGGTATTGAATTACTGTTGGTCCATATTCACGAGTTACCCAGAGAAAAGGTGTGGGAACAGAACCTCTGGAGAAGCGTAGTTGTATTGTAGAGAGGGTTTGGAGACCTCCGAAGAAAGCTATGGAAGTAGGGGTCTGTGCGCAACTAGCTATTGGAGGTCCAGTGTTAGCCGGCAAGATATATCTCCCTTCCGGAGTCTCGACTAGCTTGGAACGACAGCCACCATACAACTAATGTTACAACAACAACACTATTACTTCCGACCCATTTGAGACTACTTGACTGTACGTCCACGACAGAGTGACACCAACAATCACATTACACCCCTTGCATCTGCATAGACGGTCTTATAGCACTCATCCCGGTTCCACTTGGCGTCTATCTCACGCCGCCAGTCCCAGATCTCAAGGATGTCCGTCAAGTCATCATGCGGAGAGGCTGTCTCTTTCACCTCATCGAGAAACATCCCCGTCATGAGTCGTGGGAGCGTTCTCATCTGTACCATTGCCTACACATGGTATGGTCTTTCTGTTCTGGCTGGAAGCAGTATATACCAATGTTTCGGGATCCACTTTTTCCCTAGTAGCTGAAGGTGGTGGCTCATTTGCTTCCTTTCCTTGAATTCCAGGCATAGCATTCGGACTATTATGGATTGTTGCTTTGCAGCCACCAGTGACGGGGAGGGGAGTAAATTTTCATGTGTAAATAATTTGGATGAATGAAGCCGTAAGTGGAACAAATCAATAATGAATCGCTAAATATTTACAGAAACACATGAGTACACTGCCACGAAGTATAACAAATCTAACAAAAATCGTCAATCATAATATATGCAATGCTCGTCCCCGCCTACTTTCTGCCGGTCAACGACTCAGTAACCATGCCCAGCCCAAGTCCCTTGAGGATTCCCTTGATACCGAGACCACCCAACAAGTTGTCCAAAAGACCACCAAGTCCAAGGCCGCTCAGCAGTCTACCGACGAGACCGAGAACGCCACTCAGGAGCAAGCCAACAGCTGCAAGAATTTGACCCAATGGCTCGGCGAGCAAGTTCCATAAAGGATTGAGCTCTTTCTTGGCATGTGGCATGCCTGCAATCTTCTTCTTCGCCTTCTCGATAGTCTGGGTTACATTGCCCGTGAGCTAGGTTAATGTTAGTCACATTCCACTTCATGTTCTGTATCAGATCGACTCACCTCCTTCAGCAGTTCAGCAAGATGATGCTCCTCGGGTGATGCTTCTCTGGTCGCGGCCTTCTGCTTCGCGTGTGAGGTGATTCTTCCGTCGGGATCCATGCCACGGATGGTACCGTTGGTCTCTGTCAAGATACGGCCACCTTCCTCGATGAGAGGTTTGACTTTGTCCACCAACTTCTGCTCATCACGATCGGCTTCCTTTTGACGCTCAACAGCATCAATTTCCTGTGAATATTAGTCGCTTTCTTGTTTTCCATTGGTGTCAGTACTTACATCTGTGATGTTCTTGAGGATAGGAGAGATCTTGTCAAGAGATTCTTGGATGGAGAAAGCCATTCGGGAAGCCAATTTCGTGTCTTCCACCTTCTGCTTCTTAGCATCGATCTCTTCTTGCGACTCCTTTGGTTCCTCCTCAGCAGCTTCAGGCTCTGGCTCTGGCTCCGGCTCCGCTGGAATCTCGTCAAGCAATGTGACGTGGCCAATGACCTGGTTCTTGGAATTGTAGACGTCTCCGTCAGCATCGATCTCCTTTCCAGAGCACTTTGTGATCTCTCCATCAGTCAACTTGGCGATCAAATCACCATTCTCATCCACCACATTTCCTTCCTTGTTGACCTTTCGACCTTCAACAGGACTGTTTGTCTTCTCCTTCTCTTCCTCCTCCCACCTTTCAGCCTTTCCGAGAGAGTTACCATTACTGTCCGAAACATCTCCGTCCGTATCAACTGCCTTCCCGTAAAGCTTCTTGGCATCGCCTTCAATCAAGCGGCCGATGATGGCTCCCTTCGAATCTCCCACTTTGCCATCCTTGGTGACAACTGGAGACTCAAATCCGGTGAATGGTCCGTCCTTTTGGCCGTCTCTCTCGCTTTCTGGTACGAGATCGGCTTTTCCAACGATTTTTCCACCATCATCCCAGATGTCTCCATTCTTGTCAGACATCTTGCCCACCAACTTCTTTGCGTCGCCTTCCACAAGGCGACCGTAGATACTGCCGTGGGAATCGACGAGATTGCCCAACTTGTTCACACGCTTCCCAGCGAGTGCTGACGTGTCGATCTTCTCTGGCTCTGGTGCGTCTTCCTCTGTATAGCGTTCCGCCTTGCCTAAGACGTTTCCGACCTTGTCAAGTACGTCTCCGTCCTTATCGATCTTCTTGCCTGCAAGTTTCTTCGCATCCCCCTCGACAATCCGGCCAACCACCTGGCCCTCAAAAATGACATTTCCGCTCTTTTCAACTACGGCGTCTAGGAAGTCCTCAAAAGGCGAATCGGATCCTTGATCTCTATCATCCACGTCTAAGAGCTCAACAGTTCCAATGACCTTTCCAGACTCGCTCCAAATTTTACCCTCGGAGTCCACTTTCTTTCCGACCAACTTTGCGACATCGCCGGTAGCGACGCGACCGAATAGCTTGCCGTTGTCATCGACGACGTTGCCGGCCTTATTGACTTTCTTGCCTTCCAAGATGGATAGGTCAACAGCTGGCGCCTCCTCTTCAGGAACGATGTCCTCTTCCTGGAATCTCTCGGCCTTCCCAAGCGTGTTGCCATTCTTGTCCAAAATGTCACCATCCGCGTCGACCTTCTTGCCCTCTAATTTCTTTCCATCACCTTCGATGAGCTTACCAACAACCTTGCTCTCAAAGACGACGTTGCCGGACTTATCGACAATGCTATCAGGGAAGTCTTCGAATGGACCGGAAGCTTCAACTTCACGCTCACTTTCTGGCAAAAGCTCGGCTCGACCGATGACCTTTCCCTTGTCATCCCAGATTTGACCTTCGCCATCGACTTTCTTGCCAGCGATTTTCTTGGCATCACCCTCAATAAGCTGGCCAAATGGAGCACCGTTGTCACCCACAATCTTGCCAAGCTTATTGACTGTCTTGTCTTTGAGGATAGAGAGATCTTGGGGCTCGGATTTTTCTTCGGTATCTTTTTCGTCCGCTGGATTCGACTCTTGGTCCTTGACAGCCTCGGATGTAGCAGGCGCGTCAGGTGCATCAGACGCCTTCTCTTGACCAATCTTCGATACTGAGTCTTCAGGCTTCAAGTCATCAAGCTCTTTTTCGGCGTCTGGAGTCAACTCTTGATTCTTGACCTCCTCAGTACTAGCAGCCTCTGGCTCTTGCTTTTCGGTGACACTTCCTGACTTCATGGATGGTTGCGCGTCGTCGTCTGTATCTTCTGGCTTCTCTGAGCTGGACCCAGGAAGAACTTTGTCCTGAAGCTCCGCCTTACCAAGGGTACTTCCAGACTCAGCCTTCAAATTGCCGCGCTTATCAATCGCAGCGATAGCAGTACCGACGAGATCTTGTGGCTTGCCTTCAGCTAGCTTACCCACAACTGATCCCGTAGCATTTGTGATATCGCCATTATCTTGAACTCCAAACGGAGCTTGACCTTCAAGCAACGGCTTGTCTCCAGCTGCAGACTTCGAGTCAGCTTGTGTAAGATCCGCTGTTCCAATTACGTTTCCTTCCGCGTCCATTATATCTCCTTCTTGGTCTACCATAGAGCCCTGAAGTTCAGATGTAGCTTCTCCTTTCACTTGTCCGATCTTAACGCCGTTCTTATCAAGGACACTGCCTTCTTGATCTACGCTTCCGGCTAATCTACGAGTCAGTACGTGTTCTAAGATCGTTCTCAATGACTTGGATACTAACCTGGAATGACCTCTGTGCCTTCGTCTTCCTCTTCTTCCTCTTGGCCATCGTTGGTCACACCATCCTGGCTCTGACCTTCGGCCACACTCTCGAGATCCTTTTGTGCAAATGGATCTCTTCCATTGGTGCTTGCCTTTGTGTCGTTGACTTCAGACATGTTATGATTCTGTGACTGGGCAACATTGCTCTTCTTTGAAGTCTGTCTAGCCGCGCCGCTGTTGCTTGGGGTTCTTGGGACCTTCGGCATATTGCTTGCTGGTCTGCTTGCGATGTCCGTCATGCTGACCGTTATATGTGGTTGTGAGGTATGGATGTGTTGTGATTGTTGTCTAATAATGTATCTCGGAGATGGATTGTTCTGAGGTGTTGATGTTACAGTTGTATGTTGGTATTGTGGTGGATATGTGAATATGTTTGGGTATTGTATAGAGAATGACAAGTGGTATAAGTTTGAAAAAGAAGAGTTGCAACCTCCCATATTAGTATGCTATTCGAGCTCAAATCAAGATGAGCTTCGAAGGTAGTCGACGTCATAAAGCATTACATTCACAGCAGAAAATTTGCTCAATAGAGGTCTGCTACAAGGCTAGTCTCTCATATCATATCGCCTATGGAAGTCCTGGATAGAATGAAGCTCTCGGAGCCTTGCCTAAAAGCATCGTTATGACGACCATTTTCCCATATCTTTCATCTCCGATGTGGCAAGAATTCACTCGCTCCGTACTGATACTCGAGCATTACAGGTTTCCAGATTCTGGTCCTGGGATTTGACCGAAACTGCATTGTCTAGATATTCCAAAACATGGAAATTGCGGAGTAGTTTGGTCATTTCTGCAAAGCCAACAGGTTCCAGCCACACTTCGCTACTTCTGGTCGCTACTTCTGACATCGTCGATCAGATTCGGACCATGTTGCATGTTTAGTTGTGGTAGTGGGCTCGTAGGGGTCCTTGCAAGTGATCGTCAAGCCTGGACGAAGCCAAGAGTGGAAACACAGCGGGTGGCTGACACCTCATACCTCGCTAATTTTGCTAGGGCTATTGTAAACCAGGTATCGTGGATAACTAGAAGCGACTACGCTATGTCGGGTAGCAATAACAATAGTCGACATTTATCACTTCACGGAGAACGGAATAATGCACTTCGCGGATCTACACCCTTCGGCATCATAAGACGAATCCTAGCTTGTGAATATCAGCGTTGGCGTGAGGAGCGAATGCAACTGACTGCTCTGGCAACCAATAGAAACCGAAACCAGTATTTTGTACCTCAAAAGTTGGTATCCAGCTATTTTACTAGTTGCATGAGTGTTTGCTCGTCATTTCGTAGAAGTTTGGGAGAGCTCATCAATCAAACAATCGTCCGGCTTACCACCATGCAGAAATGCTTCCTGCTAGGAAGATTCCTCTTCTTTCCCCTTTAGGAAGCTTAAATTACGGACTTGACCGTGAAGACGTACTCGATCGTACCATGATCGCCCTGCTTCAGAATAAGCCTGGGCTCATGGTAAGTTGCACTGCTAGGCTTTTCATACGGGTATCATTGTGGTGTAGTACGTATTTCTCCATATTTCTGAGTTTCATGAACAGCCACGAGGAATTCCAGCCGAGCGGAGAACGTGTGCCGCATTTGCAAACAAGATCCAAAAACAGGACTCGCATCATTTTGAAAGATTTCTCCTAGCATTGCGTTGCATGTTGTGAGAAGTGGGCCATGACGATCTCCGCAATGATTGCCAGCGAGCTCCTCCTCCGACGAAATCATAGCTCAAACTCAGCATCGTCACTGAATTAGATTTTGATCATGCGAACAAGTTTGTCGGACGAATTCAAACTTCCAATGTAATAAATACTCCAGATCATACAAGACTCTACACCACAAAGTCCTCCTCATACAAGTTCCATCTGTCAATAAAAAATGTCGACCCCACGAACACCCAAAGCTCCTCAAATACCCCCGGGCCACGGCGAAACACCCAGCAAAACTCCAACCTCTCTCAGAAAGAAGAGAGTACCTACCAACACCGATATAAACTCCGGCGAGAAGTTGACTTCTAAACCTTCTCCCAGGCCACCCCAACAACTAGACGATGCACAATCTCCCAGTTCCCCTATTCGCAAGAAGAAGCGAGTTCCAAGGCCGGCTGCGGATGAAGCTCCACCCACTCCTCAGGCTTCTGATGAAGCTGAGCCCGACCAAGAGGAGGCTGAAGCTCCAAAGAAGATCATGAAAAAGAAACGACCAACTGCACCAGCCCAAGCATCGGAGCCGTCTCATCCCGAATCTCAGAGGTCGGATAGCGGCAAGAAACCTCCGTTCGATAACTCACAGGGGCAGCCCGAAGAGATACCAAAGAAGATTATCAAGAAGAAGAAGCCGACAGCCCCTGATCCAGCACAGGCTCAAACTGAAAGCCAGGAACCAATGGAAGAGCAGAAGCCTCAGCCCAAGCAAAAGGAGTCGAGCCACAGCCAACAACAGTCCACTTTCGATGATACTACAGCCTCAGCTCTCCAAAAGCCTATCTTGAAGAAGAAGAAAAAACCAACGCCCGCTCCAGAGCCAGAATCTGAGCCGGAGCCGGAGCCAGAACCAGAAATGGTATCTGAGTACGAGCATGGCGATGAGGGATCAAATGAAAATTCAGTCAACGGTTCAGTCGATCAGGAGAACGATGATTTAGAGGATGATAACCAAGATCGCGATGATGAGCAGAGCGAGGATGAGTCGGGCGAGGATGGTGAAGACCAACCTCTATCCGGTGCTCCACTGGGCGATGCCAACAATGCTGTAGATGATATCTCTCAAAAAGGACAAGACACCTCATCAAAATTGCCAGATCAGGGTCAACAAGGACTTGATGATGCAGCTAAAGGAGCTGCGGAAGATGCTCGGAAGCAGGCATCGGATACTAGTAGCAAGGTGCAAGATGCTACCTCTGAAAGTGTAGACAAAGCGACTTCGTCAACGCCACTGGGTAAAGACCTCTCCGACCCCTCAAAGGGGACAGAGCTTCCAAATGGCGACAAAGCTGGCGCCCAGAAGCCGGCAAAAAAGCTTCCATCTCTTCCAGATACTATTCACAAGAAGAAGAAGCCTAGTAAGCCTTTGGGGGGTGTCACAGACTCGGTTGAAGATGAATCCAAAGGGACGACTGAGCAAGCTACATCAACTGCAGACTTTCAAGACAAGACAAAGTCCAAGCTCGGTGGCGTCGAAGAGAAAGCGAACTCCATGGCTGAGGATGTCAAAAAGGCAGCAGGACAGGCAACTGAAAACGCAGATAAAGCTGCTGAAGGCGCAACTGAAAAAGTGGGGGATGTTGCGAGTGGAGCCACTGATACCGTTGGCAATACCACGAAGCAGGGCAAGAACCTTCCGGAAGATGTGTCCGATCATGCCAAAAATTCTACTAAAAATGTGCAATCAGTTGTGGGAAGCGAGGGCGAGGAAGTCGCAAAGATTGAAACTAAACACGGCGATGATCAAATTGGTAGGAAGGCAGAGGCTGCCAATGTCAATTTTGGTGGTATCGAGATCAAAGTTGAGACAAATCCTTCTGGGACGACTCTCACGATCAAGATTCCAGGTACTTCCCAGTAGCGGTAAGAGGATGGGCAGAGATATGCAGTGTAGTTCTGTATCACTTGTGTATTTTTGAAGCAAGGAATGTTAGCTAAATTTTATCTGTCTACCTTCTGATTTCAATCGAATCATCTTGCGTTCTTGTCATGTCTGTAAATAGGTCGGGCACCTGTTGATAGGATTGAATCTTTAAATCCGATATTTCAATATGGTATGAACTCTTGAAACTCTCGTACAGACAATGTAGCCTTTTACATGTGGTTTTGTTGATCAATAGTGTTTCCGAGGTCCCGCCACATCCCTATCAAACAAACCATGGCCTTCGGACGACTTCCACAAAGCCTGTCAGAAAGTCAAAAGATTAGCAAAGTTTCTTTAATCGATGTGTTCCGGGCTTTTGGGAAATCTGGAGAAGAATGACTCGATAGAAACTTGCTTTTGTGCATCTTGTGGTTCACTGCTGTAACAATGTGGATTGTTTTGGCCCGCAATTCGTGTCATCGGCTAAAGCGGGTACACGTTATCTCCATTGTGGACCATTCTTCTGCCAGAAAGTGTGCGGTGAAGAGATGATCATCTGGATTTGAGACATTTTTGTCCACGTTTTTTCGAAGATTACTAGGCAACATGCGCTAAAGCCTTATGAGATAGGCCGTGCAAGTGTGATTCGGATATTGCTTCAGGATGTGCTCTTCGCCTCCCGCCCTTAACCAGACAAAAAGTAAATCTCAATCAGAGTTGTGCCAGATTGAGCCATAATTCAATCATGATTATAGATAGATTACAATCACGACATCTACGTCTTGTCTTACGGATTTGTCAAAAGTATGTTTATGTCTTGAGTAATCTCCACCCCTCAACGCGACAAAAGCCCCTTGTCTACTGCCTTGCCGACGCTCTCGCCCACTCCTCCTTCTGCAAAAGCATTTCCCACTGTCTCTTCCACAGCATGTTGAACACCATCAACATCCTTATTTCCAGGAGTAACATCCGTCTTACTCAAAGTGTCTGCCGAAAAGTCAGTCACCCCATCCAAACTCTCCGAGTATAGGTAATATCAGACCTTTGATGCCATACGACGTTCGATTCTGTCCAAAATACTTCAAGTACGTATCTTCAATCCACCGCATCGTAGCTTCATAATACGTGTCCTGCTTCTGTACAAGATGAGAAGTGAGGCTGTTGGTGTCCATTTTGTGGGTCGTTCTTGTCAAGTGCGTATTATGTCCGATCTTGAGATGTGAGGAAGTGGCTGATGGTTTTATCGGAAGCACTGAGGATGGGTATGGGATGATACACTTGTGAGATATGATGCAATTTGATAACGGATTCCCAAAATACGGAAAACCTGTTATTCTCAAGATCGTCATCTTTCACAATAGGGAGCTTTTGATGATGTGGCTGAGGACGTGTCAAGTGTATCAGCTGTCAGAGATCAACAGTATTACGGGGAACAAATAAGCATAATTGATGTCTGGATGCTTGTGTGGCATTGTAAAAAAGATTCCAAGCCAGTATGCAGAACTCTTGATTGCCATTGTTTGCTCGTTCCCTGGAAGTCATGTTTAACAGGGAATCAAGTTCGATAACATGAAGTCATTATCTGCGGAAAGTAGTCATCAGTGGATTCAATGGAGTTCTAGAACTCCTGGTCTTTACAGAGTACAAGGCTACCCTCTTTGGAGTTGCATCCTTGTATTTTCCTTAGCGGGTTTTATCAAGGTCTTGTTTCTAAGGACTTCTCGAGTGAAAGTCACTCCGACTGAGCGTAACTGACACGGTAAAGCTGCAATTGAAGAGTTAGACTATACTGGAAATTATAGATCACACAATGAAAAAAACAAATACAGCACATTTTTGATGCATACCTTATACACCAAGTCTATTGACATGCCTCCCATTTGACTTTCTCTCATACACGCCAGAACACCCCGAGTGAGCTGATCAAACAATCATTTCATAATAGTATCTCCCTTCCTCATCTTTATCTCTCTCCTCGTCAACTCTACCTCCATGATCCTCCGTGTGACAGGAACTTTCTCCGCTAGTCCATCGTCATCCACATCAAAATACAAAGCCCAAACTCCTTCCTTCTCTTCGACCACAGTAAAACCTTCCCATCCGTCAAAGTTCAGTCTCCTATCAATGGGCGTGATGTTCCATGGTCCCACCAGATTTCCTTCAGCTTGAACTTTAAGGCCATATTTTATCTCATAAGTATCTTTGTCGACGTATATCCAGTTAAGCTGTGGAGGATCGTCCGAAATGGTCGAGACATATCCCTCACCTCGCTTTCCCCAATTACTATTTGGGTAGCCGAAAAAATATCCGGCGAATTGATGGCCTTGGCTTTCAACATTGTCCTCTCCCTCCTCTGGTAGAAACTTCGACTTGGGATTCACATTTGTGACATAAAGCTAGAGATATTTAGCCTCACCTGAGTCCGTTCAAAAAATCTCTTATTTTTGGTCTATCTAGAACTTACCTTGTTGTTGCGGAGGACAACGGTGCCGCCATGAATGTCGCGACTCTTTCGTGAGGGGTCGTTACATGATACATACAAGTTGGCCTTTCTTCCCCGATGGGCCTCTTTGGCGTTCTGCTTCTGACCTTGCCGGACAGCCTCCGTTGTTCCAATAATAGCTGGACATGCCGCGATTGAAGTGAGAATGCCAAGAGGCATTTTGAAAAGTTTATGTTGCAGAAATGCACCAGAAACGTTATCTACAAAGCCCAGTTCTTAACTACTAGTCGATATAAGTGCGCAACTGTAGGTGATCATAAGATACTAAACTTCAAATTTTTTCATTTTCTAATTTCATCAATAAGCAGCTTGGATTGTATGACTTGTGGGTCGAGAGTGCTGTAGTTTCTTGGTAGAAGCTCGTTGTAAATTGCCTGTAATAACAGTTTGTGTTTATTATTAGGTTTCAAGCCATGGACGAGACTGAAAGTTGACAACAAATAAACGAGGTCTCTGCGGTTGCTTCTTTTAAATGCCTCGCCAGATGGTTGGGTGATGAAAGAGACGAATAAACTAGGATTAGAGGAGATCTTAACAGACTGGCGGCCTTTATCCAGGGGGTCCAACTAGTGGATCTCGTATATAGATCACTCGTTTGGATTCTTGGACTTGAGGGGCAGAAACGCAATTATGGTCTCATAAGCGACTGACAGCCATTTTTTTTTAGGGGAAATAAGATTCTTGCTTTGTCGCGTCCAACTTTCATAGGTGAACCGAGAATCCGTAAACTGGGGAGCACCCACTCAAGCGGCCCTCCTCGTCCAACCAAATGCTCGTAGTGGGAGGAGAATCTTATTGAGATCTGCAGAAGTCTCCAATTTTCCTTGCGGAAAGGTCTACTCGTATCATGAGAAGATAAGTGACGTATATCTTTCGAAAGAGGAGAAAGCCATGCTCGTTTTTAAGTGGGAATTATGAGATAAACAAGTTCTGAAGATTCTGGGTTCCCCAAACTTGATTCTATAGAGGCTTTTGAGCTCTAGATCTTCAGGGTTCTAGGGCTGCTTGCTAGCTGTGTCATACTGACTGACCGCTGTAACTCGTCATCACCTGGAAAGTAGAGTGCTGAGTGCACTTAGGTATAAGTAAAGACATGGCGGAGGCAGATTGCACTAATTCCCCATACTTCATCATCCTCTGATATACAAGACAGCCACAACTTCAGAAACAGCAACTATTCATTTCCCACCGTCACCTCCATCAACTCGACCATCTTCTCGAGTCAAGTTCGAAACCCAAAGCACAATGTCTGACCAGTAAGTAACCACGAGTCACCGTTTATCTTCGAAGCTAACTGTTCTTTTTACAGAGAGAAGCAACAAACCTACGAAGAGGAGGAAGAATATCAAACAGACTCTGCTGATGAACAAAACAACCAACTCGTTCAACCAACAGCAAAGAAGGGCCAGCGTACCATGCAGCGTGCTCCCCGTCAAGCAGATCAGCAAATGCAGCAACAACAACAACAACAGCAGCAGCAGCAAGTCCTTCCCGCCGAAGATCGCACCACTGGCAGCATGGGTGGTAGAACGGGTGCGATCCGCGAGTCTCGAATCAAAGACCGCCCAGTACCAGCACAGGAGAGAGATAGCTCTTTAAAGATAAAAATCGAGTTGGATCTCGAAGTTGAGGTAGATCTCTACGCCCGGGTGAAGGGAGATGTTACGCTGGGATTAATGTGAGTGTAGGTTGATCTCTACGCCCGTGTAAAGGGAGACGTCACGATTGGTCTACTTTGAAGTGTCCAAATGTCTCTGATTAGATTGAGTTCTGATACGATGCAGGCGATGATTTATGACGGCGTTATTTGATTCGGGTTTTTGTACAATACGATACTCTTATGTACCCTTAGCATAGCCAAGGCAAAACAAGTATATTGACTGAATCAACTCATAACTCTTTTCGATGCAGTGTCCAAGTTGCGAGCGTTCGGATCTGTAGGTCAGGCAGGACACATGGAATTTGCTGGAGTTGTCCAGATACGAATTTTCGCGCACATATGCACTATTTCTAGGGGCCGAGACTGATTGCTCGAGTATCACGTCCAAGAGCTCCAACGATGTTCCTGACGTGGGGTTTCATTCCAATAGCGTGTCGCTCTTAAGTTGCTGTTCGACTCACTGTAGATCTTTGTATTCGTTGTCAAGCAGATCGACGTTGAGGATTGTTTAGCGAAACTCGCTTCGTCCACCCCAAACAATTTACGGGTCTTGGCAGAAGGACTGGGATGTCTCTTTAGCAAGTCCCAAAACAGGTTTTTCGTCTCAATCGAGTCTGGCTGCGTGCTTAGCCTTGTCAGTGTTGCAAGCCGCGCGGGAGAATCTCAACGCCATCTAACGGTGAGGCTGACAGCTGACGCTCAGATTTTAAATGCAGCTTTGACGCAAAGTCGGTTCTATAAAGTATGGACATGTAGAAATGTAATTGTTCATAATCATTCTACTCGCGCACATCTTGGAGACATTTGAGGGTTGGTCAGAGAACACAGTTCCAACTTTTATGGCAGTCATGCATATCGCGAAGCTTGCTCCACTATCGATAACTCTCTCCCCACTATTTCACCGTTTGGTGAGGCTGAAGAAGTGGAGAACAGGATCTCATGTCTTACTTTCGAGAGTCATGCTTTGGAAGGCCCCTTACTAGAAACTTGGTAGTGGGCTGACTGTAGCCTTCCAGATAATATTGTTTTCTTATGCTTGTGATTATGAAGTGCCTAATATTTGTGCTCTGCTTTGGATGCGTGCAGAATCAAAATTCGTGGTCTGTTGCTTCACTTACGCGGAAGCGACAATTCTAAATTGTCTCATTTGTACGAAATTGCTTTACTCGGTAGAATTCCGCGATTATTGTGGGAACCAAGTGCCACGTCTATTGTAGACCCACACCAGTATACTGACGTCTGCTATCCCCCGCAAGCCTATAACATGACTCTAACGAACATGGCCAAGCAGAGCACGAGGTCGAGGCGCGCAATATTGATTTCTGTGAAGTCTCGAACTAGAAGTCTACGTTTTGGATGGAATTTATGCGTTCGAGAGCTCATCGCAACCAATGGTCGGTAATATTATCAGGAGAATAATCTGTTTCGAGCTTCGCAACAAAATGCGAATGTGCGCCGCGTGGTATCATTCCAGAATCTAGTATGATAAGTCGTATTTTGTATCATGCACTTATTACATTGAGTAGGAGATGTATGCAAAGCCGTACGATGGTACAATTAACTTGATTTGAGGACTTCACGGGATTTTGTGAGACCAAATTACCTTTATCTATCCTGCTACCAAACACCGACCTCCTCAACATCATTGCTGGTAGTCGTCATTAGTGCTGAATGGCTACAAACATAGACTGTATATCATGTCAACCGTATTACAGTGGCATTGAATATATCACAACTAGGAGCACGTCTAACGCTAAGTGAACTATGTTCGTGAACGTACCTGCAATCATTTGCATCGGTTGCTTCCTACACGAATTCTATAGTAGGACTATCGCTCCGACGTCCTTCGTTTTGGCTGGTAACTCATCTCAGTCCCTTTTCTCATGGATTAGCAAGCTCTGGAGGACTCAGAAATATGAATCTCACTCACAGAAAGGTGACAGTCACCGCACCCTTTATTTTTGCTTTCAGGAACACCTCAATCATCAAGTCTAAATCAAGGCGTATTGACATCGGCTTGCCACCGTCCGCTTGTTCTTGTTCATGTTCCTCGGATTCGTCATCTTCCTTTCCAGCTTTAGAGCCACTCTCATGAGATTGTGTTTCGTAGCCTGCATCTTCACTCATGGATGTCGAGTTTTTTTTGGAAGGGGTCTTCGCATCAGAGGATCTGGGCTTGCTTTTGTCGGATGTTGTCCTTACGCCTACTGGTCTTTTCCCTCCCGCCGCCCTTCTGACATTGAAAGCTCGAATTCCAGTCTCGAAAGGTTCCGGAATCTTCCTTCTTCTTGGTTGCGACTTTGCTCGTTGCGGTTTCGGTTGCTTTGATTTTTTCGAACAGTATTGACATACATCGTTTCCATCTTCCTCGGTATCTTCGTTGTCGTCGCCGTCTTCGGGTCCTAGAAGCCCAGCGGTCTCTTCTGGAGTTGGCTCTTCATAGCCTCCTTTTCGTCCTCCTCTCACATGCTTCCTTCGCGGCCTCCTCTCGTTTCCTGAATGTATGGAAGCAACATCTGAATAGTCTTCTGCATATTCGTCTCGATGCGATGGAGTTGGCACGGAATCCATATTCGTGATTCTAAGCAACGACTTTGGCAATCACGCAAATGTGAACAAGGAGCTCTCAAAAGGGTGGACCGGAGCTTCTACAAAATTCCAAACGCGATTCCAGAATCTGCCTGCTAACCGTTTGGAGCTATCCCCATGTTGTTCATTTCCTGTAGAGGCCATCCTTAAGCGGACATCTAAGCGAGCCCCTATCAACAGTTATTGATATGGAAGTTCAGCGCTTCGCGAGTCACGACCCCAGTCGTAATTCTTGGCATCATCGGCATTTAAACTCAGGGAAGACCCTCATGTTTCCAAACATCCCATTTATGCAACCTAAAGCTTATCATGCCCGCCTTGAGCTAATGTTATGACGAAACTCACCATTTTCCCATAGATCTGCCGGTTGACTTTTCCATTCCCAAACCTTAATATTCCAAGGCTGATCTTTGGATCTCCTTCACACTGCAATACTTCGTAGACTTTGGACCTAATTGCTGAGGTGATGTACGAAAGGGGTTTGACAGTGGGTCTCGTCCAGCCTTGTCTTTTGGCTTAACAATTGAGGAAGTTCACAGAGAGACATTTGGAAATGTGAATCGCTGATTGGAAGAATAACGTTGCTGCCTTATAACAGTGGACGAGACCCACTGCCAACCCCCCTTCGTATCTCGTGAGCGTCTCGCTCGGATATGTGTCTGCCTCGTGTCGTTAATCGTTGGTTTAAACCGGAGGTCAGGATTGAGAGCCGACTATTATGTTGCATCGGTGCGATCCTTTTTTGGCTCGTGCCATTCGCGCACCAAGTCGAGCCACCTACCAAGATCTTAGGATAGCACCAATGTCTCAAAGTAAAGCATGGCCGTCCAGTCGTTGTTTACCTTATTCTTGCAGTGGATCACTTGCGTAATACTTACTGTGGGGAGCTTTTGACGGGCCCATCAGCCAATCTGTCTGATGGCTCATATGCCGACGGGGAAGAAACGGCAAAGTGAAAAATCGAAAATCAGGAAGGAGAAATCAGGAGGCGTCGGCGTCTGCGATGGCTCGGAAGCGGATTGAAATTAACGAATTCCTGTTCTCGTATACTGGTAGGTAGAAGAAGTTGCTCCTAGCGTTGATCTTGAGACTCGTCGCGTCCTTCCTACTGGAAGCGTCCAATCTGTGAGCTTCATCAGCGTGTCGAACTTTTGAAGTCCCCGGAGAAGAGCAGAGATTTCAAATTTAGTTTCTGCAGTCATAATTTGAAGTATCTGCATGTGATATATAAGGCGATTTTACAGTTGCGTTCTGTGGAAAGTGCTGCGAAGTTGCATTCAACTCAAACCGCCTCAAACTCAGTACTCTCTCCGTACTTACAGTACTTTAAACCACTTTCGGTACTATTGATTGCCAAGCTCCATAGAGTGTAAAATTTAAATTGAAAAGCTTGTTCCGCTCTTCTTGTGACGCTCAGAAACTGGAAGCAAGAAATGGAAGCAATACCCAGTTCACACTTTGTAATTGTCTTTTTAGAAATGCCATTAGACACAGCTATTGAACAAGCTCTTCGAGGGTCGAGACGCGAGGCGTTGACGCGTAGTCGTGGCATTTTAAATAATCACAAGTCGCTTCACTGCCCTAACCATTACTTGATATTCGGGGTAAACAAACCCCTACCCTGTAGAGTGGCTCTAGTAGGTTTTCACCCATATTCATACGAATTTCTATCAAAAGATTAGGTGTTGACCCATGCTGACGCTCTCTGGAAAGAGACAGGGTCAGGGTTTATCTAGCCCAAATACCAAGTATAACTTCGCCAGGGAATCTGGCACATGCAAAGTTGCGACGGAAGTCTGGCATTCACTCCGAGAAGAGACCCTCTTTTCGAGGATGTTACAGATAAGACGTAAAACCTGTTATGATGTGCTTACAGCTGTGTTCTAGAACTTACCGCATGTATCTGGTGGTTAATCTGTGGAAGATCATACCCACTTCACGTTGAATTCACACATCACCGCCTCCTATAGCTTTTTGAGTCCCTCCACAGGCCACGAGTTACTTCCTTTACCAGCCTTCAAACAGCGTCACATATACATGTATACAAGTATAATCGTGCATGACATCATGCACATCAGTAATGTTACATTCCCTGATTTTGTGGCTTCGAAATCCACCACCTTTCCCCAGCTTAACCACGGAAGGAGTTAAAGGCTGGGTCTGCCGAGAGCCAATTACAGATGTCATTCGTAGTTGGAAAAAGTGCTGATTTTGAATGTATATAATAAAGAAAGCACTACATATTTTTTGAAAGGAGCATTATCATCCCTCGAACATCAGATTCTCCCAAATCGTATCCCAACTCTCAATATCAAATTATATCACTTCATCTCACTTCACCACAAAAAACATCACACTTCCTACAAAATGGCTGGCCTTCTTGGAAACCTCACGAACTCTCTCGACAACACTCTCACTGGAGGTGACGAAGCTAAAGGGCAAGGCGGTCTCCTCGGAAGCGTCTCAGGTGCAGTCGGCAAGACTGTAGATGGAGCAGGTAATGTCGTGGGACAAACGACAAATGGAGTCGGAAATGTGGTTGGACAAACTACGAACGGAGTTGCAAACACTGCAGGACAAACGACGAATGGTGTTGCGAACACCGCCGGTGGATTGACCAATACTGCTGGAGGATTGGTGGGAGGTGCTACTGGGCAACAGGAGAAGTGAGTTGGGGATGAGGCAGGGCCGGATCTGCGAGGGAGGAAATGGAGTGGCGTTTTCATGATCATGATTGTATCTATATTGAATCAACGAAACAAGCGAATTATGAAACTATCGCCTTTGAACATCTTCCTTCTGATAATCAAGTCTTACAACTGCTACTACAGATAATTCTCTCAACTTAGGAGATTCGAATGTTGTTTCCCTTGCACCCTCCGGTCCAACTTCCAGCGAAGTTGAAAGGCTGGTCATTCCATCCATAAGCAATGATACCTTTATCGATTCTGAACCAAGTGCTGCCGTCTGCTGAGCTAACCGTACCGATTGGCGTAAGGCAGGAAACTCCCTGTTTATTTCCTTCCATGTAATTGTCAATCTTTCGGGTCATGTCCTTGAAATCAGCAGAGTCATCCATCTGGTTTTATGATGACTGGTCTCTGTATATCCACGTTAGTACTCGACTGTTCATACTCAGTGAGACGTATAGTCCTACCCTTTTTTCCAGAGGTAGTCGGTCACAACTCCGGACGCCCTGTTCTCGAGTCGTTTCGCGATGCCGGGATGACCGAGTTCAATTCTCTTACGCAAGTATTTGACATGATCGCTATCTTGAACACGGGAATGATGGAATGTGTCATCGTTCTCAAAGCCAAGGTCCTCGCTTAAAGCTTTTCTGTACCTAAAGATTTATGAGTAAATAATGTGTGATCATAACTCAACAGACTTTACAGCAAGTAGTGAGACTCCTCGTTATCACAAAGAAATGTTACATGTCGTTCCCAAGTTCTGTTGTTCTGATTTGCCATGGACGATTGCTTCAGAGATCTGTGCGAAACATGGAATATGTGCCTCAGAAGATCGCATTTCCTGCCCGGCATCGATCCAATAGGCATGAGTCTCCAGGCCGTCACGATGAACACTGTAAAGATTTCATAATCAGTATAGTATGAGCACAATATGAAAGGCAAGAGTGTAACAAAGACTCTACGCCGAACGATAATCCGTACTTACCGAAAGCCCGATTTCGCCTTCCACGCTGTTCCGAATGCGCTCACCACCAGCACAATGGAAGCAATGATCCAATCAGACCTATCATATTTCTTTACTCAATCTTTTGCCAAAACATATGCCGAGCCTCCCAGTCAAAAGAGACCTATTGCCCAGTTAGCAGCAGATCAGACCTTCTGAGCAACGAGTACAACATCTAGTACAACATACGCAACACTTTGGCGCTCAATCAAGTCTATAGATCTTCGAGAAACAACCAATCCGGTGATGCCTTCCCATGCTTTCGGATCAGGCTTATACTTCGTCAGTGAAGAGATATGTTGGGAAACACTCTGTGTGCGTACTGGAATAGACACATTTTCATCATTCGGGAATAGTCCTCCGTATTCGGCGCTGTCGAGAATATCTGGATCTGTGAGAATCTAAATTGATAGAAGTAAGAGAAACACAAGAGGCGCTATGTATGCTAAAAAGCCCATGGTGAGATTGGTACCTTTTGATTGGCTGTTCCAGCTTGTATTGTGTGGTTGCTTGGGACAAATGTTGAGAGGAAGATCTCTACTTAAATACCTCTACATTGCTGCTTCACCACGGCTCAGTACTAGTGTAGAGTTGTTGACTTTGTGCTGTACCGAGTAGAGCTCGCAATGGTTGTGTCTGAGACTCAAGCTAGTCGCACCGTACACCTTAAATTTGTGTATCTTCGCTCAATGCGGTCACTGCAACACTCAATTATTGTTCTGACACACCGTATATACCTTCATCGTGACACGATACAGGCTGAACCAGGACCAAGTATAGAGGATATCGTGCTTGCCATGAACCACTTTGCTCAGGAGTGTGGCTGCATCGGGCCGTTGATGCAGCTTTGAATCCTACTGATCTTAGTAACAAACCTCCAACGCGAAAAAAAAGTAAGCTTTGTGCAAGATTGCCATGTAGTTCTCTCATGCAGCGTACATGAGGTCTCTCTTTTGGGTGCCAATTTGGTATTTCAATCATGCACAGTCAGCAAACCATACATGTGATTATTCAGCCAGGTGGATCCGGCCCAGCCCCTCCCAGTTCGCAGCCAGAACTGTGTTTTTTGTAACAAGGCTGTACCACACCGATGAAGCATTGTATCACTGACGTGGCAGCTGACAAATAGCATGACGGATATGATCGAAGTACTGTTTGTATTACAAATGGCTCCTGCCACAATCTGTTCACATCCCCCAGAGCATTAGTACAAAGCTATACAGGTTTTGACCAAGGGGCTTTTCCAATCTAGGATCTAGTCAAATTCAGTGAGTGTTGCCTAAGATCATTGTAGAGACTGTGGTGTCCGATTCAGCAGTCGGAAGCTAGGAGTGTATCAGAGTTCCGCAAGATTTTAGTGTAAGCATTAGTCGGTCAAATAGTAGTGAGGTAGGGGAAGCGCTTGATGTTAATGGTATGTATCACTTCGAGCTTTTGCAAGGACGACGGCTGTCAACTTCTATTTGTTGATCATGCGCCATCTTGCTCGGAGGTCACTGTTTAGTGTAGCAGACATAGAAGATGCTGCCTCCAACTTCGCGATCTCGCTTAACAAAACATTCGAATTGGACAACTATCTATCTAACACCTATCTATCTAACACACGCTTGCTCTATATTCTGTAGTGTGGCCTGTTGCCGACAGTAGGGCAATAATACCACTATAACTCTCAACCCTCGCATGCTTCTTTCCTTTTAGAGGCCCAGACTTACACGGCCTCTCTCCATACGAAGCTGTAATACAGTTGGAGCATGAACGGTTTGTATTTTGAGATGGGATCCCATTCCTTGTAAACTCCATCAGAACTTATTCTGGGGCTCGGATTATTCGGCGCTCCCACTGCTCTATCATCTAATACCTTTGTATTAGGTATCTTGGAGGTGACTCCGCTTTTCTTTTCATGGAATCTTCGTCTGATACGTTGAACAATATACCGGCGCTAAAACCTGGTCTCAGTACACGAATGAAGCTGAAAGAGTATCTCAGCAGTAGCCCTGATTGTCAAAATCAGCAGCGACTCGGATCGTACAACTACAACTGAGGGAAGGTTAAAGTCCTGGCGCCAAATTCAGATACACGAAATCAGTTGTTCACGAGGGCAGGCGAAAACAAGGACCACATTGAGGATGGATCATGACGATTCAAATCAGTGGGCATTAGAGTGTAGCTCTGACCAAAGACCAGTGAGCAAAGCCTGATTGAATTACTGCATATCGGTCTATTCTGTAGATATAGATACCTATTCTACGTCCTCATACACATCAAAAAGTGATCTGAGTGGCAACTTCAATTACTTCCCAGATCGAGAATGTTGATTGGACATAGCGAGAATACAAATGCCGTGCGGATGAATTCACGGCTGTAAAATTCCGAAACGGTCCATATCAGCCGGCACTTGAGTCGAAACCTAAACTGAACAAAGACTCCTGCATTTCTCCTTGCTCGCTCACCATCCATCGGTCGAACTCTTGCAGAAGTTTCAGGTCTCGGTAGCAACTATTGCATGCAATCATTCCACAACAAGGGCAAATCGCCGGGCTGCAATCAACGATAATGTGAAAAGACTTCTGATCACATCGTCCACAGGTGTGTTCTCCTGCAACCCTCTTCCAGTCACCAGAGTCGTGCCAAGGCCCTTCAGTTGGATCAGGTATCGATACGACAGCCGCTGCTTGGACTCGTGCCAGAACATTCCAGCGATTGATTGTAAGACCCTTGCGATCGAGTATACAGAAAAGTGGAGTATCCAGATCTCGTGGCCCGAGAATCTCAAGTGCCTCCAGCACTTTCTCTCTTCTAAACCTCGCTTCTTCGGCTTCATAACTTAACCCTTCCCATTTCAGATCCCTGGTCAAATCATCAAGCTTCTTCTTGTTCCGTTCGATACCCTGCGTCAGCCGTGAGATATAGACTCGTCTAGCATGGAACAACTTTTCCAAGACTATGTGGTCATGATCACCTGGCTCTGCACCTGATGTCCTCGAACGCTCGATCGCATCGAGGAACACCTTTTCCACATAGGATTCCGTCTCGCTAGTCTGATTCTCGAGTTCTTTCTCAGCTTTCTCCACTGCCCGTCTCGTCTCAGAAATCTCAGTCAAAGCCCCCATATTCCTTTGTCGATACTCAAACCATGCCTGCTGTCTGTGTCGGTAATCCTGGCTAGCAGCAGCTTTCCAGATCGCTGCTCTCGATTTCCGAAGTGTTTCGTCGGCCACTCGAGCTTGAGCTTCTTCCTCTTCACTGACCATTGAAGAGCGGCTTTCTCGCCTAAACCGAGCGCTGGCTGCACGGTCAATGTCTTCTCTTCGTCGGCGGGCCCTTTCCACCAATTCTTGCTCATCCTCATCTTGCTCATATTCCCAATTTGAGCAGCTGCTTCCATTCCGAAAGGCTGAACCAGCGAAGCTCGTCTCCCACCACCTCTCATTCCCGCCACGCCTTACTCGGAAAATATCATATTCGGTCCTCGACCTCAGATCACCCAGAACTTCCCAAGCGCGGGACAATTCCTGGAATTTTTGAGTCGCCGCTGCTGATTCATCTCGATTCTTATCCGGATGAAACTTTAAGGCTAGACGTCGATAATTCTCCTTGATGACTGCAATTGGTGCTGTGGGACTGACTTCTAGTACGGCGTAGAAGTCTGGGGATGCTAGGGGTCGTGCCATGCCATTACTCGTTTTAAATCGATACCTGTTTCAGAGGAACCCGCAGGCATATTCCAGCAGAGCAATTCACCCCAGCCAGAAAGGAAATGGGAAAATGAAGGTTGCGAGGAGTACTGGCTGCAGCCTTGTTTTTGTTGGGATGGGGAATATAGCTCGGCCTTGTAGGGTGCCTTATCGTTCATACGTGCCGCGGTTCATGCAACCTCAGAAACTCAACTCTCCACCAAATTCCAACCAGCAACCATGATTTTGAGGGGTCCGACTTATTTTCAGCCAATCGTGAAACTTCCCGATCCCATGTTTATTTGGTTCGCTTGATGGCGTTTGAACTTCGAGCGTAATCAGCCTTTGATAGCTCAAGCAGGCCGAGGTTGATACACTTTATGGCCATCTTGATTGGTGCGGGGCCTGCGGGCAGCTGAAGCGTCTTGGTATCCGCTTAAAATAGACCGAGGACAATGTTTATCCTGATCAGGTGACCTACACCGAGGCCTAGAACAAATCGCGGCTCAGCTCTCGAGACGGCTGGAGAATACTACACTACCTGCCTAGGTAGATGCTTACGACAGGTCGGTAGTTTTGTCTTCATTCTCAAAGCTGTGGAAGGAGAGTTTTGCGGTAGAATACTCAGGTGGACGACTCGAAGCTATTGTGAAGGTTTAAAAAGCACGCACATAAATGCCGAGGCTCGCTTTGGTTCCGCAATATTTATCTCACAATTCCTGAAGGCAAATAAAAGATCATAGCATCGCTGTAAAGGTGCAATAGATATAGTACTTCTTTCACATTCGGCCTTCCACCACTTTGATAGCTTCTAATCCTCTTTACCTACCTGGAATTGGTGAATATAGTTTCTTCTGCTCGGGAGTAATAGACTATCCAGCATCCATAGTGCAGTGCAGAAATAGAGTCCAGTGATGAAAAACGATACTTAGTACACCTCGTCGAAGTGGTGAATTGTAATGGTTCAGACTTTAGTGAATCTTCAGCTTGTGGAAATGTAATCTTACAGTGGAATAAGTACGTACTAGCATTATAGATAAAGTGAGCACTAGAACAGTTAGACTTGTAAAACAGTATTTTCTCTTAAACTTTCTTGATTCTCATGTTCTCAAAGGCAAACCCCAAGTATCATCTTACCAAGCTCGGCTAGGTGAGGTGAAAAGGATGATCAAATCTTTTGTATCACGTGATAGTAAACAAGGCTCCTCGCTTGTGAACAATGGGTGTTTCATTGCTTGCTCATGATTCAACGGCAGATATTAGCTCTATCATTCCAGCTCTGTGGATAAGTTATGAGGGGAATTTAAGTTCACTGAGTTTTACGGAAAACACTTACTCGAATTGCTCCTACCCTGGGGATTGCAGCCTCAAAACGTTCGCAGAAAAGAGGAATGTAAGATCGAGCATCTCTTAAGGCCCTGATTGCCAAATGAAAAAACTCTATGCTTCGATATGCTAAAAGAAATGCTTAGATCCTTACTGCCATACTGTGTCCGGAAGTAAAGTTAATCTCTTGAGAGAAGTGTGGTACGTAATTCTTTCCTTCAAGATAATGATTCACCAGTTATCATCATGTTTCTCACCTAAAAAGGACACGGTGAAATTTATGGAGAGACTTCTACTGCAACCAGGATTTTCTGAGACCTTAGCCTAGCTTTGTCCGACACTTATCGAAATGATGTTGCGATCACATTATCACCATATTCTCACACCGAAGCTCCGTTGAAGTGATTCTTGTTTTAAAAGGAAACTTGAATTTTAGAAAGCCAGTTTCTTATAATTAGATCAATATATCAGGCCGACCTTCTTATTCAAATTTCAGAATGTGAGTGAAATCTTGCCGGAGTCGGTCGGCATAAGTGTAGAGGGGCAGGAAACTTGTTGGAACATTTCTGTATAAGTGGTTGCTCCCTCACCCTTATTATTCATGCGGCAGGTGAATAAGGGACATAGTTCTTCCAAAACCTCGACTAGGTGCATCCTGAAGTCGAGTCGAATATATGTAAAATCTCTTCGAGTTTCAGCGTTGAATGAGAACATCCAGGTCTTGAGGATGGTTTAGTAGAAATTTTTATATAGTATTTTCAATAAAGCTCAACGCACAGAAAACAGATAAAGATATGAACTTGGAAGATACTACGGTATTTCCAAACTTCTACTAGGTAATGACTTGATTATTACCCCAAATATATGCTACCTCGAGGTGAATTATTCCACTTTAGACTCCTTGAATATGGATTTTACTAGTGATCAAAAATAATAATTACCATACATACCGAATTGAGCTACCCTTATCCATCATTATCAGGCTTCACGTAAATCTCTCGTTAGCTATATTAGGCATCTAGAGCTTTATTTTCGATACAATGCAGGTGGTAACTACAAGACAGAGATCTTAAGGGACATGGAGTAAGGTATACACTGACCTGCTGAGCCAAGGCGCCCATTTTCGAACAGCATTACAGGTAAGAGAGAAAGTGAATGCCAGCAGAGACTATCTTATCAAATTAATATGGAACTCCGATTAAAACAATAAGCCTTCTATAGAAACGAAATTCAATTCTCTAGCTGGTATACTACGGAGAATCTAGATGCGCTCTATTCGCTGGTGGGAATCCAGTGTCAAAAGAAGTGTGATGCTGCGACTGCTGGGTTATCCAGATTGTATCGACCGGAAGAATGGGCTGGAAATTTTAACTGGAAGCTAGGATTTATGAAAAGAAGGCCAGATCTTTAACTATTTTGGCATCTTATGCGGTTAAAGATTAATTTCTGCACCGCGAGACCATAGCAGGCTTGACCCCAATCGTGACTCCTCACCAGAACAAAAGACAATTTCTTTTTGTTCTTCTCTGCTTCACTGAATAAAAGCTCTCTTATCAAAAGAGCTCTTGATAACACAACAACTACCCACGATTCTTGATTTTGCTTGATATTAGACTTTTGCCTAGTCAAAACAAGGCTCGCAAGGGTTAGTGGTTAAGCGAAAGTGATCGGAAAGAGCGGGCTCAAGTAAACAAATTCACTTTGATTCGAAAGTGAACTTCTGAGCTGAATTCATCGTCTACGACCGCACTCCGCGCCAAAACTGCTCAGCTTAACCAGCAAAGGTCTACAACATCAATCCCTGGCGTAAACTTTTACTGCCAACCACGCATCGAGGTCGTTCTCGATATCTTAATTACGAACAACGAATTGAACAAAAGCTAGCCGCGTCAAAGATCACTTACTGCCATGCATCAGCAGTCTATCAAAGGTGGAGGCACTTCGAAGCGCGCAGCTTCTTCATCTCTCGAAACCCCACCGCCGAAGCGCAAGCTACCTTGGGTCATGTCCCAAGCAACTTCCCACACCTTGTCGCGTCACTCAAGCATCGAGCCGGGAAAAAACCTCTGTCCCCTTCTCTGAGCTTCTTGTAAGATCGATCCTGATAATTCATAGCCTGACAAGTACCGAAAATAACAGCAGCTTTAGTACCCCGCAGCGAATGGTGGAAGTGACCGTTGAAGATCGCAGTGCGAATGACAAATCTGGCGGCACGAAAGTTCAGGTGTTCACCATTCATCACACCGTCTTAACCTGCTACTCTAGTTCCTTCCGAAAGATTGTCGCTGCCGATTCTGATTGCAATACGATGGTCATTAATGGATGCGGGACTGCATTTGGCCTCCTACAACACTGGATGTACACCTCACAGATTCAAGGACCAGCTGGCATACTCAAGCTTATGGAGTACGTCAAGATGTGGAAGATTACAGACCACATTGGTATCGTAGGTATCGTCGACGATCTGCTCCATCTTATCAAGGAGACAATGCCTGGTCCCAACAACGATACGGGCAATACGCTGAAGGACTTCCAGACTATAGCATATATGGGAAGTTATTCTGGCTTCAAAGAAATTGCAATCGCCAAAACTCTTGCTATCATGCGTGGCGCGAATACCCCTCGGATCTTCGTAGACATGCCGGCAGCGATGCGTGCGTCTTTTACTCTGGCAATGATGCAAGAGTGTGTTAGCCTACCAGGATGGGATAACGGGGATGGCTTCGCTGGTGTGAGACAGCGCGTTCACGAGATTGGAGCGCAGAAAAACAGTCCCCGTGCTGATTCAGTCATCAATCATGCCGGTAGCTCTGCCTACGAGACGACTTGCAGCTCAGACAATGAGAACGAAGATAAGTCGGATGAAGAAGCCGTTCCGGAGACAGGACTTCTCAGTCATGATGAGGTACCTATCAATACTCCACCCTCTGCTCAAAGAGTACCTCAGGCAGGTCGTAAGATCTTCTGTGGCAAATCAAATTCTGCCTTCGAACTCCGCTGACACTGGAAAGAATCATCAGGCAAAAACTGGGCTGTTCCTGGACGCTGAGAACGAGTCTGAATATGGAGGAGGGGATATTCTCGATGATATCGCGGGAAAAGGAGATGAAGGAACCAATGCAGATGTCTGCGAACTAGGTATATTCGGCTGGCCTAATGGGTTCATAGTCTAGAGCAGACTCAAATGTCTTTCTTGATTGTAGATGAGGCTTTGCATATCTCTTTCAGCATTCTTCTACGTTGATTTTAACGCTTTCTTTGATGTATTGTTGCGAGAGTATGGAACGCAGATCAAGTTCAGCTACCGGCATTAGGCGATGGGTACTCGAGTCTCAACAGTTGTCACCACTCTAGAAAACACATCGAGTGAAGTGAATCGACTTTTGTATATCGTTAGATCTTCTATGATAAGAGGTCAAGAAGATTGCCAATCAAGACACGGAGGTTTTCTAACCAAAGTAATACATGTAGCTACATTGCAATCGCCAGCATTCAGAAATTACGAGATGCAGTACGATATGTGACAGTTCCCTTCCATGTAGCGACTCGCAGACTAGGAAACAACCCTTGTGAAATCCCCTATCATTCATGAGCCGCAGCACCATGAGCCTCGGGATTCCATTGGATATTCGCCGGAGCAAAAGGTTGTTACCGAGTAAGATTTTTTGTCCGTAAATCGCTAGCGAATTAAGCCTCCTTGACCCAGTATCTCTCACTAATTTCGACGATCCGCGCCTCAAAAGACGAAGAAAAGCTTAGCGTCAACACATGATCTATCGTCTTCTGACCGATGGCACCGTTATATCCGTTCCCTTCGTTTCTAGCGCACCACTCCTTACAACGAGAAACAATACTGGAGATATCCAGTAAAGAAAGTAGAAACAAAATCTCGAAATAAACACTTGAGGTGTATGTTCGAGGTTTCAACGTGGTGCAATAGATGGATCCTTAGAAGTCATCGGTAGATATAGCGGTCTCGTAAGCTGACACATTCTTTCACCACTAGTTTTTGATAATATTTATGTCTTTGTAGCATGCTACAGCTTTAAAATGAGCATTTTCTCAGTGAGTTTTTACAAGTTTGCTAGGTAGACCCACAATTTACATTCTTCTGTACCTGCGTACCCTTGATCAATGAGTTGTCCTGAACATGCAACTTATGCTAGGTAAGGTATCAAAACCCGTCCTGCTGTGGCTCGTGAGTAAAGTCTTTCTGGTATATTCAATTGACTAAAAGTCCGAGGTTGCAACCTTGGCGTTATCAAAACTTGTCTTATGACTTTCTGTAATAATCATTTAATGGAGTGGACTCGGGGACGAGCCGGTGAGGTATCGAAGACAGTCTAACGAGAGCTTATCTGTTAATGTGATTCCATCCAAATTGCAATTTCTGTACGTCTCCAAGGTGTTTTAGTTTGAAAGTAGAAAAGTATAATCGCTATGGCAAAGTTAGATCACGTCTGAGAATCCCTTTTTTTGGGCAGAAGTGACTAGACTATGGACAGTTCGCCAATTTCCACTGAGTTCCTGGTCGTTGAAGTATAGGACTTGCATCTGTTTAAGTGCATTTGCACAGTCCATAATGAATAATCAAGTTTTAAATCTTTGAATTACCGAAAGCAGTCATGTAGTTTTCTTAAGATTCGAGAAGCTTATGTGCATCAAGTGCCTACCGAGAGCAAAGCGTCGTTTCTTCGCTTTTCGAGACTGCGCAGTCGACCGCTTGCCGCAGGGAAATGATCAGGAAGCAGCACAGATACTAATGCAAGGTACCGAGGACGTAATCTTTTTCCCTCTTCGCGTAAAGTATAAGGTCAGGACCACCTTATGTAGAGCTTTTCTATACATGTCGTCTTGTACTCTTAGCATAGGAAGGATGACAGCAGTAATATCATTTTGGAGTTGGGTTGGAGTTGGGGAATGTCTCAAGCTCCACCGTACGTCCATAGAGCCCCCAACTGCTGTAGTGTCAAGGCCACGCCATCACACTCAAGCGACTTGGAATATAGCCACTGAACAAGTGATCCAAAGACTGTGACATCCATCTCCTTTGAAAATCAGAACCTTGGTCTGGCCACTGGCGGACTTTCGTTCAAAAGCCTTCTCGAAGAAAGGTGATTGCTCGGTGATCAACTCGAAGAAGAAACTGAAGATCTGGCCAGGTTCACCGACATGTATGTCAATACGTTCTGCTTTTGAGTCGCTGTATTATTCAATGATGAGAATTTTTTTTTCTTCAATTTAAGATAATACAGAATGTATATGTAGACTCACGAGAAACATTTCAATCCCTTGCTCTTCTTCCTCGGCGCTGGGGGTGGACTTTCGGAGCAGCGCTTGCCAGATCTCGTGACCTGTGGGCTAGCGGCTGTGTTCCGGCCGCTCTCGAATGCCACATCCAATCCTCGGACGGCTTCCATCTCGATCAAAGTGAACGCTACAGTTTCTGTGATGACCTTCCTCTCTGGAATCTACGTTGCGATGCTCAGAGCTACCCATGGCTAGGTTTACCTTTCTGGAAGACTGTGCAACGTTGACTGATTTAAAAGATACAAAGCTTCTCTGTGGTCTTGCTCTTCCCTTTGGTGTAGGGGGTGGCATGGCTTGAAGAGTGTCAGAAGGGGCGGATAGTGAATGAGTCGGACTGTAGGTTGATTGTTCTGAATCGGATAGCGGGTGTGTTGCGGAGCTATCTGTGTTTAGACTGTTAGTTTTGGGCTCCACGGTAGATGGGCCCGGGGTCCTTGGAGATGGCAGAACGATAAGACTGACGGTCTGAGAAGGAGAATGGCAGGTTGGTCCGATGTAATGATGAGTCAACTCAACCATCATTTCATGGACCAAGAAAATCTTAAGTGTGTACAAATGCGTCATCAAGGTATGTGAGAGAACGTCGAGGATGGCAGGTTTTGGTTCTGAGTAGAAAGGTGCACTGGCTCTCCAGCGGATGAATTGTCAAAGAGTAGGGTTTGGTAAACTTGGCGATGGGAAGTTTTCTTGAGTAGGTGGCTTAAAGGTGTACAGATCCAAACAGAAGGTGCTGACTCTGAATATTATCTGAAGAGTGGGAGCCGCTTCGGGAAGACCGTACGTTGTAGTGAATACCTAGCAACTTGCAAAGACCAGGTCGAGAACCGCCACAAATTTCAGCCACCATATGCCGGTATCGGTGCTAGCGCGAGTGAAACAAACGCGAGAAAGGTCACAAAAGAAATATTAGATATGAAAATAAGTGCTGTATCAAATATATTGCAGAAGAAGGTGGAAGCAAAGACTTTTATGCGCACTTGGGCAGATATAAAGCCCTCTGCCCACCAAGCGCCAATCGTTCCAATTTGACCTGGCTGATTCAGCGAAGAAAAAGTCCTCGGTCGCCACTCCGTACACATCTGCGGAGTGCACTACTATTTCCCAGCAGTAATCACAATCGGTCCAGGGATGTAACTTGAGCAGATCAGTTGCCTCAGAGATCGTGCCAGTATAGAAAGATAATGAGCAGTTCCTACAAAAGTTGCAGGCTAGACTTCATTCTCCTCCTCCACCAAGAAGCGGGACTTGTTGCAGACTGGCCAGGTCTTTCGAGAAGCCGGGATAGCAGTCGTGAGTCGTCGAACGACGTCCTGGCAGAAGGCAATAGGGAACTCGTCGATCCTATCAGCATAAGAGACCTGGTGATAGTGGAAGATGTCGAGGAATAAAGACTTGAGTTTATGCTCTCCAGCTGGGGTTGAGAAGTAGATGTGCTTGATGCAGGCGAGGTAGTCGCAATATCTATCCTCATATACAGCGGTTTTTGTTGCCATTGAAATAGGCGTGACCAAAAGCTCACAAATGATTCCGCTGGCATGATTTTGCAGCGCAGGCATTTGGAATCGCTCAGCTGCTGTCCAGACTTTGGCGAGAGTCTCCAATTGACCCTCGGACACAAGATCATCATGGGGTGTGTCTGGGAACTTCTGAAAGTATAACCAATGAGTGATGAGTCCAAACGCCTCAGTGGTAACATCCTCCAGCTTCATTATGCCGCTGGTTCCTTCAGCTAAAGTGGATTTAAACGCAGATCTGAAGAATGTCGAGTGGTGGGTGATGAGGGCCTTGTGGAGCACGAAGTCTTGAGACCATGTTCCTTTCCCAGCAGTGATTGTGACGAGCTTTTGTGGTTTCCTGAGTACGTAAGCTGATAGAAAATGTTAACAGGAGAGAGTGACTCACGTAAAGTCTAAGGCTGGTCGTTTTTGAAGGGGCCCTTTTCTGGGCTTCTTTTGAACCGTCTTGTGAAGCGGCTGGGCAGAAGACATTTTAGGTCAAGGCTTCGTGAGAGCTGGCGTCGATGAGATCGGGTAATTAGTAAGTCAGAATCCGTGTGGGTTATGGCTCAACGAGACGTGAGAGTCCAAGGCCACTGAGTAGCTTAAGAAGTACAAGAAGAAGGGTTGAGTTTTGGTCTACGCTTGAGGACTGTGAATCGAAGGAAGGTAGGACACTGGACTTTAAGAGCATTCACCGTTGAATCTACGGGAGTTGAATTTGTGGTTTGGCAAGTTTCCTGATAGGAAGAGCAAAATGCAGAAAACAATTGGATGTGAGAAGCATGGATTGGAACTGGTACAGATCTGCTGGCGAACATTTCTTCAAAGAGAGGGTAGCCAACGCCACTTCGGCATGAAGCTATCTGTTTCGCTCTACGATAAAATAAGACACAAGAAGCTGCACCTCCCATGTTGGAACAGCTATACAACCTAAGCAGCGTGGTAATATCAGGGTAGGGGGCTCGTGAGATTGTACGGAACAGTCAGCTTCTTGTGCAGCACATATCTCGAAGCCATCCGAATAGCGTTCGGATACAAACTTGGGACCAGATGCATGGAATTCGCAGCAAAATGCAATACTTCGTGGAAAAGACCTAAATCTCGTTCAGCCGCGACGTATGTTTCTGAGGCTTGGAATTTCCAAAGCGTGGTGATAGTTAGCTGCCGTGGCTGACTGGCTGCTTAGTCATCTTCGACCCCTTTTGAATTTGTGGCTAAGCTACATCCCTGAAGCCACATCGCGAGCCAGCATCACTTCTCTCAATATCACACTCCTTTGGCAATTGGTTTCCTGACTGTATACTGTAAACTCCCATTCTTCAATTCTCTCATCGCCTTTTAATTACTATGGCGCCAATCACGAAAGACAAATACTCTGTCATTCTCCCTACTTACAATGAACGCCGCAATCTCCCCATCATTACATGGCTCTTGAACCGCACTTTCACCGAGCAGTACGTCCACAAACTGGCTCCTATCCCTGTGCGAAACTTCAAATCTGACCTGGAAACATAGGAAGCTTGATTGGGAACTCATCATTGTGGACGACGGCTCTCCAGACGGCACACAAGTCGTCGCAAACCAGCTCGTGAAAGCCTACTCCCCACACGTCCTCCTCAAACCCCGCGCAGGCAAACTCGGTCTTGGAACGGCCTACGTTCACGGTCTACAATTCGTTACAGGAAACTTCGTCATAATCATGGATGCCGATTTCTCTCACCATCCCAAATTCATCTCGCAGATGATCGCGAAGCAGAAAGAGCTCCCTACAAACGGCGGGTATGATATTGTGACTGGAACGAGATATGCTGGAGATGGAGGCGTTTATGGATGGGACTTGAAGCGGAAATTGGTTTCGAGGGGTGCCAACCTTTTCGCGGATACGGTGTTGAGACCAGGCGTTAGTGATTTGACGGGAAGTTTCAGACTTTACAAGAGGGCGGCTTTGACGAAGGCCATTGCGAGCACAGAGAGCAAGGGGTACTCATTCCAAATGGAGTTGATGGTTCGGGCAAAGGCAATGGGGTGTACGGTTGCGGAGGTCCCCATAAGTTTTGTTGACCGCGTTTAGTAAGTCTTATAACCACCCTGTTCCTACCTGCCCTTTCCCGGAGACATATCCTGTTCTATTTCATTGCTAACAATCCGACTAGCGGCGATTCGAAGCTTGGCGGTGATGAAGTGGTAAATTATGCAAAAGGCGTATTTATGTTATGGATGAAGGTGTAAGAATAGTTTGAATTCGGCGTTGTGGCAGGAAATACTTAATATACTGATCTCAGTCAAGGGCGGACATATTCCGCACGCAAGGCGACACATCACATTCAAATACGAGAATAACTCATGAATCTCTTTATCTTTTTAGCATTTGGCATTCCTGAAAATCGTAAAGCGCTTGTCTATTCTGATCATATATCGGTTGCCCGCAACCAGACCTGAGAAAACTTCCTTCTTCCCGGCGCTCTCGTTCTACAAATCAAGTCTGGCCTTAGTAAAGCCATGAAAGCATTTCAGGACATCAACCATACAATTGATTTACGAGTTGAAAGTCTGACCTTAGTAAAGTCACTCGTGCGGTTCGGGACATTGATTCGCTACGCCAGTGACGTTATGAGAGAACATCGGGACACTGATAAGACTGTCATCACGGTCCAAAGCCTATCTCTGCTAAAGTGAGTAAAGTCATAAAGGCATTTCATGAAATCGATTTGAGATCTTACTCATGTCACAGAAGTGTCCCAGAGCATTAGCACAGTTGCTATTACAGTTCGAAGGTCCAACTTTAGTATAGCTGCGAAGGGATCTCTGGATATCGATTTTAAATCTTCAAATAACTCGATTTCGAACTCAGAATATCGAAATCGAATCTAGTAATATTCATTTCGATCTTGAAATAAGTCGAGTTGGAATCTTGAAACAATCCGAATGTCGAACTAGTTGAAGTTTAGAAACTATCCTTTCGCGATCTTCATTCGAATAGATTCAAATGCCGAGCCTCACAAAGTCGCAAACAGTATTCAGGATATTGATGCAATCCTCAAACAATGTCACGGAAATCTTGCAGTATCCGAGGACTGGGAAAGATATTTGAGGTCTGTCTGTACAAAGAAGCCTCGATCACTGTTTTTCTGAATCTGACCTTTCAACTCCGCGCATATCCTCCTCCAACACGTCGTCTCGTTGCTCCTCAGCCAATCCATCTGCAATCAATTTCCCGTTCTTTTGCTCTAGCTTGGTAGAAGCAGCAGGGTTGACTTGAGCGAACTCCTGAGCGAACTTGCCACCAGGAGGACGAACGCTCCATGCCTTGGTAGGCGCACGAAGGATGGATAGGGCAGCGCATTCCGGATTCGCCAGGTAGATCCCCTTGGACTGGTTATCGCCAAGGGGTCGAAGATCTCGTGTGTGAAGCGGTAGTCGGGGCGACTAAGTAGCGGGCGAGTCATTAATGCGCTTGTTGGGAGGACTGAGAAAAGGATGAAACATTCAGGGTACGGAACATTATAGGGGAGGAGGGTTGGAGGGAACTTACATTTACGCCAACTCTGCCTTCTTGATGGTGACCCGGTAACAGCCAAACTCTGCGCGCTGGTAGGAGATCTTGTTGTCGCTCGCAGTGCGCTGGATCACAGGCGCAGCAACTTCCTGATCATCCTCATCTTCGTTGTCACCGCCTTGCTCGTTGTTAGAGTCGGCTTCATCATCTCCGCTCTGGTCCTCGTCCTCGTCCTCCTCAGCAACTTCACCAGCTTCGCCATCTCCGGCTCCATTATCGTCATCATCCATTTCGTCGTCCTCGTCCGCATCCTCCATCTCCGTTCCGTGTCTTCAGCACTTTCCTCTTCCTCGTTCTCCTCTTCCGTCTCGTCCACATCATGAGCGGCAATTTTGTTGGCGCGCTTACGGAACTTCTTCGGACGAGGGTCAGCCTCACTGTCCTCATCATCCGTGTCATCATTAATCACACGCCTTGTAGCGCGAGATCTCTTCTAGTAGTATTGTCAGCTTCTCATACATTGCACTATCCATCTTTCTTGGAGCTCACCTTTCCACCCGCAGCGGAATCCGCAGAAGGCTGAGTGCGCTTTGAAGCGCCAGAGCCCCCAATCACACCACCAGCTGCTCTTAAACCAGCCTCATACCCCTCGTCGTATCCCCTCTCGTGACTAGCATTGAATGAGTACTGGGCCAGGCTCCCAATTCTCTCGCGAGCCAACTCCTCTGCTTGCCAGACGATCTCATCCTTCTCCTCGTGGCCGGGTTGATAGGTGAGAGCTTCGACGTCCTGCAAGAAATTCCAGATTAGCCTTGCTCAAACAAAGAAATTGGTCTCTTTTATGGTTGTATCACTTGGAAAGGAATTGGGAAAGGATACGCACAAGGTCGGTGACAGCTTTATTGAAAGCAGCGGTAGCCTCTGCGCCGATTCGGTCATCGATAACCTTCTTTCTAGTCACCTCTCTTGATGTCATGATAGCTGCGGCTTCAATCGGGTAGCTTGATTGAAGTTTCTGGACCTCTGCGTCCGTAAGCAGATGAGCATTTACCGTCAACGATTTCGCCATTTCGTCTGTGTATGGATGGTGGGTTGATAGTGCAAGGTAATAAAATCGAATTTCGAAGGTAGTTGCTATTCTTCGAAGTGTGTGGATTTCTAGATTGCGTCATTATCGTTGAGAAAGAAATCAGTCTCTGGTTTTTATCCTCGAAACTGCGGGAAGGGCGCGCCTGATTTGCCTTGTGCCAGGGCGACGCGAGTATGAGGCCCCGTTCAAAAGTTCACTACAGCTATTCACTATTAGGCCTACCATGACTTTAAAGTGATAGAGGCATGCGTCTTAGGATTTATAGAAGGTAATACACCTCGCAACTCTGTCAAGAGTCTTCGCGATCAATCCACGTATATGGTTTCAATAGAAAAAAAGTAAAGGTGATGTTTTCAGTTAATGCTATATACCTATTATGGCGTCCCATATTATAATAGCAGAGTACCAATTGTCTTTTGTAATGATGAACCCAATTGATATGGTTTTGATCCTATCACCCTGCCAGCTCAGAGCCCAAAGTTTTAAACTCATCTCCCTTGATCACATACTATAGGAGCACTCGATACATGGCAGCCTTGAGATCAGTTCCTTGCGCGTCTATCGTCTCAATTTATAGTCCAGTCCGGGAGCTTTGGCCTTCAATGTGTTTTGTTTGGAAGTAAGGGATGTTTTAATTTATCATGATTGCGCCAAACATGTACTGCGGTCCCGGTAGACTTTCACGCGTAGCAATCAAGGCCTTCTGGATAAACAAACTGGATAATGAAGCGAAAGCATGAAATAGCCAACGGAGGATGATTGTAGAGGTTCGGACAGGACCGACAGGTGAAGCAAGCGAATCGCTGGTCGTGGGCTGGCTTCAGAACAGCAGAGCTCTTTCCCCTTCCTTCGCAAGCCATAAAAAGATGTGTTGTCCAGCATTCCACATGCATATATGTCTCATAGACTGCGAAAATATCCAAGCTGTCCTAGACGACTATCACAGCCGAATAATGGAGTAAGAAGACGCCATTGCTTCAGGGAGTGCTTCATAGCGAAGTGCGCTAAGGCTACTACCTAGACATTTGGCATTAGGCGCTACCTACAGGGCTTAATAAAAGCCACACCTTACGGTAGTCCAAGGGTGCTTTGGCAGTTCATAGGACAGTGGCATAGTGCTGAGTATTGCTACTTTCTTGAACGTCTATTTTGTTGCGTGCTGTAAGTATAACGTCCAATGCTGACACTCTGTCCGCAAATCTCTTCTTAGATAACTGTTGTACCTCCAACAAACACGTTCAGCCCGGAAATCAACTTGAAAATTCATTTACTTCGTTTGCTTCATGCCGAAGGAGAAATCCCAATTCACCAATGGTGTTTGGCAATCACATCTGAGAGCCGTGAGCTGCTGCCACTGACACTGATGAACGGAATCTCCCCTGGGCAGTAGGCACGGTCCGGGTTATTATTGGTCACTTTATCACATTCCAGCTTTGTTTCTGAATACATTGACCTGCTGGGAGTGGAAGTGTGCGAGGGGTCTGAAGAAGGAGAGTGTCACTTTGCGAGTCGATTATCTTCGATTCGTATTACTGAAAAGCCCTTGAGACCAAATGGGCTCTCTCCTACGACTCTGAGTGTATCTTGTGGGGGCTTTCTGAAATATTTTACTCGGAGATGCCGGCTTCTGCTAGACGGAGCATGGGGAACAGGTAGGATTGGAACAGGCCGGTGAATTTTGACGGGCAAGCTTCTTTCTTAGTTACAGGAGAATTGATCATGAAATTATTTTCTTGTCTAGCTGTCCTGAGTTGCTACTATTGTGCTCAGCGAGTCTAGCTCATTTCCATCATATACTGTCTTTCAATAAAGTTTCCCGACTGTTACGAAGTATAGGTAGTCTTTCGTAAAAGTTCGTATCAAATGACATTGCCAACTGGCATAATGGTTGAAATCTCTAGATGGAATAAGTCAGCCCCGAACTTTTCTTGAGTGACGGAAGACATGCTTCACTCAAGTCTACTTTCGGCACGAAGGTTGAGTGGAGGGTAGATCTGCACCGCCTGTTCTTTAAAACTATCTGCTTTTTGCGTGGAGTGTAAGAAGATGTGAACTCTCGGCTCATATTTCCTAATATTGCCTCCCTGCTGGATGTATTGCTCAAAATCCGGCCACTTTTGGAAGGACGTCTTCCTGAGTAAAAACCATTCCATATTACTTTTAATTACCGGAACAATTTCCATAGGCTCGATTTCAAACCAAACGCTGTGTGTCTTTTTGGAAACAAAAACTGGCTCGGTACGACAAGTGATATCACTTGATTATAGGTAGCTTTGAATAAAGGAAGCCAGAATTACCCTACCAATTATGTTGTGGGCCCCATGTGCCAAGGTTCCTCAATTGCAACCGCAGTAAACTGTCGCTCCGCCCACTACCAAGCTATATGTGACTCTATGACCGAAGCAAAAATGCTACGGGATCTTCTAATTGTAACCATTTCGTTGGTGGACATGCTAAAACAGATTTACACAGTAAGTCGAGGCGTGATAAACGACTTATATCCCAAGAAAATTTCACGACAGATATCAATAACTATTAGACCAAATAATCTTGTCGCCTTGATCTTTTTGAAGATCAAACGCATTACGACAGCAAAAAAGGATTCCGACCCTGATATGCTGGAGTAATAATGTTGATTGAAAGAACAATTGAAGGTCATGAGGTCGAGAGAAAGTTATATCTGAAGCTTTGCCCTTACATACTTGTCAGATGCTTATTTCAGGAATTTAATCTGGTGTCTATCTAGATATCTAGTGGCTAGCGTGAGGACCCGATCACCCCATTCTTAGCTTTGGAAACATCGGTACCAGTCATTCCTAAGAACCACGTCTCTAGCCCGAAATTATCTGTCCTGTTACTATCCATTGTATAGACTGTGATGAAGTCTTCAATTTCCACTGTACCATGTGTTGAGTATAGGTAGTGCAAGTAGTACAGTACAGAGTATGATACGGAGTAGCGTATTCACCGGAAGTACCGGATTAAATAGCGTACTTAACTAATTTGCTAGTACCGGAAGTACCGGTAATAGTACGTAAGATACGTACTTGGATTACTTAGATTACTATATAGATACCTATATATATAGCTACTTCCTCCTATAGAAATTAAACCTCTATCGAATTCAAATGTAATAGGTTCTAAGCCCCGCAGCGTTATTTTACCTGCATAAGACCGTTGAAATTGAATTCTTTTAAGAACTATTATAAGTCACTTTCAGTACCTTATCTACTACTTCTTTACTAATAGTTATATTACTATACTAGAAGTATAAGTAATTACAGAGGAGAGAAGCCGAGGGTAGTAAGGCTAATAAGCTCTAATTATAGAGTCTGGTCGCTATAAGTCAGGTTACTACTATAGAGTAAGGAGCTCTAGAGAGTAGTAATAAAGGGGCCTGAGGAGAGTAGCATTAAGGTATACTCTACCCTAGGCTGTAAAGAGTATCCCCCTAGTAGATATGGTGACCTTAGGATAGGTTTTAGAGGTGTTTCTAATAGTCTTTTAGAACAGATCGATACCCTAGGACTAGGCGAGAACACTAAAGGAAATCCTGAGAAGAAGAGTAGTAAAGGGAAAGATTCTAAGGTACTAGAGGTAGTAGATCCTTTAAGGTCTACTAGAAAGAATACTAAAGCGTATATTATAATACTTAGTATATATTCTTAATAAGTATTAATCTTAATAGTAGAATTACCTACTACTAAAGGTCAATAGGAGGCTTTATAGCAGATATACGCACTAGTATCGGCCATGAACCTAGCCTCTAAACTAAGAGAGTTCTTAAGCTTTGAAACTACCTTAGGGAGTAATTATAATATTATTTCTATTACTAGTAAATTGACTAGCTTATAGAGAGAGATTAGAGAGATCTCTATACGGGAAATGCCCTCTGATATACTTAAAACAACTATACTATTTAAAGTATTAAGGGTATATAACTCAGAATTCCACGGCCCTCTAGTATCACTAGAATTAGGAGGAAATTTGACCTGGGAAGCTATTATCGGCCGGTATATAGAGATAGAAAGGTCTCTACTAAAGTCTATTATTCAGAAGACTAAAGAGTAAGCTATAAAAGTAACTAACGTAAAAGCTAAGATTAAGTGCTATAATTATAGTAAAATAAGTTACTACTTAAGAGAGTATACTTAACTAAAGAAAGAGGGTGAAAAACCCTCTATTAGTCTACTACCGGTAGCTGGAAATAAGCTAAATAGTAAGGTAGCTAATTAAGCTCTAGATAACTACTAGATAGTAGTAGGAGCTAAGGTATCTACTAATTAGATAATAGATTCTAGGTATTCCTGATATATAACGTTTAATCGGAATGTTTTTAATACTTATAAACCTCTAAATTATACGATTAAGATTAGTACTATAAATAGTAGTATACTAGAAGGAATCGCTAAAAGCGTTATATCCCTAGATATCCTAGTATATAGAGAAAGGCATATAATTAAGATTACCGGAGTACTTTATATACTAGGTCTTTCTAGAAACCTAATTTCAGTACTCTAGCTCTAAGATAGGAGTATATCGATACGCATAGAGGAAGCATCTGATACGGGGCTACTTCTTACTCTCTAGAAGAGAGTAATTAGAGTAGCTCAGAGAATTAGAAGAGCTTACTTCTTAAATATAGTAGAAATAGCTTATATTACTAGTATAGAAGATATAGGGAAGTAAGTAACCCTCCTGTACCGACGACTTAGTCATTTATCTTATAATACTATAAAAGGAGTCGATAAAGTGACTTCTGGGTTAGATATACCGGTATAGAAACTCTAAGATTACTATACCGGGTGCGCTATAGCTAAGGCTATACGGATTATTAATAGAACTCGTTCAGAAAGAACCGACAGAATCCTTAGAAAGGTTTATATCAACTAATAGGGACTAATTAGTACTCCTAGCCTTAAGGGAGATACTATAATACTTATAATAACTAATAAGGCGACTCGACGTATTTGGATACTATTTAGATACCGGAGAGATATTAACGAAATTCTAACTAAATAGAAGTTAGAAGTAGAAGCAGAGAGTACTAAGAGACTGCTCTCTATTAGGCTAGATAATACTCCTGAATTCCGGGCTTTAAGAGCTATATAGGAGGTTAAATTTAGAGTAATATAGTTTGAGTTTACTATAGTATACTTTTAGTAGTAGGTCGGAGTATCAGAAAGGTTAAATAGAACCTTAATCACCCTGATACGTGCTATACTTATAGAGGCTTAACTACTCTTAATCTTCTGGGCTGAAGCAGCCCGTACTTATGCGTATATACGTAACCGGACCCTTATAGGGCCGGAGGGAAAGACTCCTATAGAAGCTTGGATAGGTAAAATACTATCTATAAAGCATTTGAGGGTATTATAACGTTCCTAGTTCTGACTGGTACGCGGTGTACAGGCTCGTCGGTTAGTATTAGCTATAAAGTAAAGTAAATAAGAAGTTCGGTTCTCAATTGGAATTAAGACGTTATAAGCAGGTATTAATTACTATATGAATTTGAGCACGAAGCTCCTATCTAATAGCAGAAGTGCTAGTCTTATATAGAGCTTTCGTTCCCTTATACTAGCTATATAAGACCGTCTTATAGAGCGTATAAGCTCTCGCGACTTATCTAGCAGTCTAGTATATCACGTGATCCCGGATCACTTATAGCTATAATACTATTATTACTATAATATAGATAAGCATATAGTACTACTCGCTAGTTTATATTATAACTATATTAGTACCTTTCCTCTAATAGTACTAACTCCCTTTAGTACTAAAACTCGTCTAGTATATACTACTAGGTAGTACTATTAATATTCTAGTGCTAGGACGGTTTTAGTACTAAGAACCAGGCCGATTCGTAATACTATCCCCCTTCTATCTTAGCGTATCCTTACGCTTAAGTATACTTAAGGAAATATCGACGTCTACCTATAGCTATCTCCTTCTTTTATTATACCCCCTAAACGCTTAACTAAACGAGTCGATTATATTATATTCGGAAGATAAATAGAATTAAGTAGTAAAATTATAGTACTATATACTAGATATGAAAAAGCGGAATATGAAGAGTATATATCGCCTCGCGACCCTAAATTAACCTAGTATAATTATTATACTTAATTAAATAAATCCTACGATATTCGTATAAAGAACCGGATACTTATAGCTTCCGAATAGGAAAGTCTAGATTCCTAAATTAAAAAATTAGAGAATAAGAAAGACTTAGCTATAGCTAAGTTCTATACGCGAATTACTAAGTTAAAGAAATAGAAACGTTTCTTTTATGAAAAGTAGTAAAAGATAATTACTATTAGTCTGAACTTAATAGCTAAGCTCGATACTCTTAAAGCTTTAGAAAAGGAAGAAAAGAAGAAATAAGAAAGAGAGAAAGCACTTAATAATACTAAGTTAGTAAGCGCGGAACCCTCTAGTTCTGATATCCTTATCGACCTCTCGTTCGACCTGACGGTCGACCTTCCTTTCGACCTTATAGACCTACTCTAGGCAGATCTAGGTTTCATTAATAGAGATTAGCTAGTAATACTAAGTAATAAAAGCTTAACTTAGGTTCCTATATATTTTCCGAATATAAGTAGTTCTTCTATTTCACTAAGTATCTGATAATACCTCGTTTATACTAATAGTCTAGTAGCTCCTCTATATCGTATTCTATAAGTAGATTAATCAGTTTAGTATATATCTTCGGGGCTAGTAGTACTCCCGGTAGTACTTTTTCTAATAAGGATATATAGAATATTAGGAATATCTTCTTTATTATAGCTAATAGCTAGAGTTTATAATTCAAAAGTCCTTTAATATATTTAATTTTAAAAAGTCTAAGTTTCTTATAATCTAACTTATTACTTAGTCTTTATATATTAATATTTTTCTATATAAAGTAAACCTTATCCTCCTCCTATAGCGTTAGCTCCTAACTACGATTCTTATTATAATAGTACGTATTCTTCTTTACTATAAAATAGAGTTCTTCTACAAGTTCCTTATAGAGGTCCTAGATATTCCTAACCTGGATATAAGCTATATTATTATCCTTAACTATTAAGTTAGGTTCTCTATAAGCAATAGGTTCGTAACTATAATTCGCGAAGAATAGTATAACTTTTATTATTTCTATAGTCGAGCTATTATATATAAACTCTACTAATAGTAGTAGTTCTACCTAATTATTTTATTAATAATTAATATAATAGTATAAGTATACTTTAACTACTTAGTTTATTCTTTTATTTCCTCTATTAGTCTAAGGATAGAAAGCTATTAATAGTTTTCGTTTAGTCCTTAGGAACCCTATTAAAGTATTCCAGAATTTTAATATAAATAACTTATCTCGATCCGATACTATTTCTTCAGGTACTCTGTGCTTAGAGACTACCTCCTTAAGGTATACTTATACTAAGTATTCGGCCGTAAGAGTAGATAAGACTAGTACTAAGATTATATACTTAATAAGTCTTTCTATAATAATAAGTATTATATTATAGCTAACTCCCGTGACCGGGTCCTTCGATAGCAGTAATAGCCCTATAAAGTCCTATAATATTAATTTCCAAGATATTAGTAATATTAGTACTATAATTATCTGCTTATAAGGTGCATATTAAGAAGACTTATTCCTAATATAAGTATTATAATTAGCTAGTACTTCTTTAATTACTTAACGGAGTCCTTCCGACTAGTAGTTCCTTGAAATCCTTAGATACGTTCTTCGTATCCCTTAGTATCTATACGCGGGAAGCTCGTATTATTCTTTAACGTATACCTCTACTAAGCTTAATAGAAGCTAAATCTTCCTATTAACTTATATAATACTATTCTTAATCATATTTCTCGTGATATATTCCTTAGTCTTATCTAAGGATATTCTATTCTTCTTCTAAGCCTCTTTTAAGGTATCGTATTAAAGTCCTTTAATTTCTTACTTAATCGTAGTAGCTTCTCTAATATTAATAACTATATCTCTATTATCTAGCTATCTAAGTAAAGCGATCTTATTATAAACCTTATTATCTTTATAACTTAGTAATCTACTTAAAGTATTAGCTCGCGTATTATCTTTTCCTTATATATACTTAATAATTAGGTTAAAAAACGCGAGTTCCTCTGACTATCGAGCTAATCGATGATTATCTAAGACCTTAGTAGTTATAAAAGTTCGAAGATTCATATAGTCAGTATAGACGATAACTAGGAACTTAGCTCCTTATAAGTATATTTTCTAGTATTTAAGTACTTTAATAATCGCTATAAGTTCTTTCTTATAGATATTATAATTCTACTTAGCTAGAGATATTTTCTCTGAAAAGTAAGCGACTAGATATAGCTATCTTTCGTTATCTCGCTATAGGTATACTGCGCCGGTACAGGTATCGAAGGCGTCTATTTCTATTATACTTTCCTTTTCTTCGTCGAAACTATATAAGATTAGTTCTTTTATGAATTCTTTCTCAATTCTTTGAAAAGCTTCTTATAACGACATAAGACTCAAGGCGGTATATAAGTAAGAATAAACGAGTAGGGAGGCTAAGAGCGATCTTATATAGTCTACTACGAAGTAAATAAAAAGATAAGGAATGAAGAAGAAGAGAGATAGTGTTTAATGTATTTTATATATATATTCTTGTACTAGTCCGATACTATATCGGGTCGGATACTAGTTCTGCCGGGATACCTATGAACTTAGGCCCTATTATCTATCTTTCTTCTTATATAATATTTAGGTAAGCTATCGTCATATTACCCCCCCCCTAAGAAGAGCTTAACCCTAAGCTCGGAAGGTTATAGTTTATACTAAGATTAGTTTTTATTATGATTATTTTCGTCGATATTCGCGTAATAGGCGCTAGCCGCTCTTTAGTAGTAGTAAATTCTTTATTAAGTTCTAACTAGTTACGTCGCTATAATAGTACTATATTAGTTATAGCTTCTAAATCAGGCAGTAAGCGGTATTTACTTATCTATTTATAGTAGGAGTCGAGTTTAAGTAGGGCGTAAGGTATATAAAGGAAGAGGTTTATTAATATTAGATCCTTTCCTTTTTAACTGCGATAATTACTTTAACTTATAAGTTTACTCTCTCTAGATTACGATATAGCTCCTAGAGTAGGTATTATTACTAACTACTATAATAGTCTACTATAATCTTATATATCAATCGACCTAATCGACTCTTCTCTTAATATAAGTAAGTTTCCTATCTTAGTTTTAGAGATAGTCCTTAAGTGTAGTATAAGGGTTTCATAGATCTATAACGCTAACTCCTATAGTACTTTTACTAGTTCCTTCCGTTACTCTTTTAGTAGCGTATTATATATATTACCTGTGATATATTCGCGCTTTCCTTAAGATAAAGTATAATAATACTCCTATTTTAGAACTTCTATACTTATTTAATAAGCTTAACTCTAAGCTTTATAAGTATTATTTAGCATTAAAGAGTAGTTATAAGTATATGAGTTACTTAAACCTGAACGTAGTTATATATACTAACGCGTTATAGTTACTTGATTATATTAATATAAAGTATACTATTCTATCTAGTTTACTTCTTAGCGGCGAAGCTAAAGACGTAGAGCTGAATCGGAGTAGTATTATAGCTACTTATAAGTCTATTAATCAGATCTATTATCTCGCGAAATCTACTGCTCCTACTACTATATTAGAGATTACTATTATATAATTAGTAGATACTTAAGCTTTAAGGTATTCTATAGAGAAAGTATTTAAAGAGTTAGAGTTTATTAAGGTAGTAAGTTACGATCTTAAACCCTTAGATACTAGTACGATACTAACGCGATATAAGATTTAGATCTTCTAATAGTCGATTCAGCGAAGTCTAAGTTAATAGCTAAAATAGTATTAAAGTAAACGAAAGAATTAAATAGTATTATACGGGAATTTTCGAAGAAAGCTATATTTAAAGCTACGATATCTAATACTAAGGGAAAGAGGAATTTGCTTTCTAGTTCAGAGATAGTATTAGATCTAGATACTTCCGGATCCTTTCTAAAGAAGAAAGCCCGTAGGATTAGCTATTATACTCAGTCTACTACTAGAGCTATATTAGTAGATTTAGATAAGGAGTTAAATATAGTAATTCTAGTTCTAGATATTCTAGATTTATTAGAAGCTCCGGAGGACTTAGGGGAGAAAGCTAATAAAGTAGAGGTAATTAAAGAAGTAGAGTTTTAGATATAGCGTTATTATAGAATATAATCAGGGGATTATTCCTAATAATAAATTCTAATACTAGTAATTATAATAGCTTATTATCCTCTAAGTAACTATAGTTATCTATTCTGTTTTCCTAGGCTTTAATTTACTAATCTAGTTTATATAGAGGTCTAAGTTTACTTAGGTTAGTAGCGTAGAAGTCTCTAAGCTTATATAGAGTACCTATTAGGTTAGAAGCGTTATATTAAGTTAGGTTCAAGTTATAGCTTAGCTAGCTAACTTAATACTTTGGATTACTTCTTAAGAGCTATATAGCGAGTATATCTTATAACTCTTACTCTTCTTAAGTAGCGATAACCTCCGGGAGTAAGTTTAGTAACTCCTAGCTTAGTAATAGGTCGTCCGGGTTCTTAAAGAGTAATTCGGAGGCGAATATATTATATATAGAAGATCCCGGGGGTAAATCTAGCTTATAAGAGTATCTAATTTTAGCTAGGACCTAGTATAGTCCTGCCTAGAGACTAGATAGCTTCTTATTTAGCTAGTAATTCTTAAGGTTCCTTATAGAGAGAAATATCTTATCTCTAACTTCCTAGTCGATATTATACTGTTTCGGGTTAGTTATAGTACTTATCTTATACTAAGTAGCTAGTATATTAGCTTTTATAACCTCGATAGCGGATTTAGTATATTTAGCTAGGGATTTAGTATTAGTATAATTAAGCTTCTCTTATAGTATTAATCTGATAAGTTACTTCTAGTCTTAGCTATTCTATAGTAGTATACTGTATTTAAGGGTATATAGCGCTATACTAATAGAGTCGTAAGGTAAGGTTACTTAGGCGCGGTTTATTATTAGTAGTAATTCGCCTTAGTTATTCTAGTAGTAATTAATAAAAGATTTAAAGCGTTAGTTAATATACTAATTTATAATCTCTATTTATCTATTAGTTTACTAGTAGAAGGAGGTAAAGAGCTTAACCTTAACTCTAATTATATAGTAAAACTCTTACTAGAAGGATAAGACTAACTAAGCTCCTCGGTCGGATATAATTAACTTAAAGGTATATCCGAAATAATATATCTATTAGATAAATAATATTACTATCCCGCGGGTATTAATATTATAATAGTATAATATTAATATAGAGTCCTTCCCTAGGCGGTTAATAAATACTAATATTCTATTAAATCCTTAGTTATCGGGCGGGAAGTCCTTAAAATCTATAGCTAGGTATTATATAAAGTAGCTAAGCACTAGTAATAAGTATAGGAATCCTTACTATTTTATTTGCTTCAGATGAGAATACTAATAGGGGCGGTAATTATAAGTATACTATTTTATATCTGATACGAGTCCTTTCTAATAGTAATAAGTAGAAATTATTTCAGTAGTCTTACGAGTATTTAGATAAGTAGAGGAAACTTAATCGTAGACTTCGCTAATTAAATAGGTATATAGCGAGGTATAGCGTTATACGTATAGATAACTATTATAAAGTAGTAAACTATTATTAATAATATAGCTATCTCCTAATATATTCTTTTTATTAGAGAATAATTCTTAGTTAAATTAGTATAGTTTCTCGATTAAATTAAAGGAATTACGTGCGAGTTCTAGTAGCGTATTAGTCCTTAGCGATATTAGGTATATATAACTAATTTGATCGATATAATACTTAGCTAGTTCCGCGTTAATCCTAAGGTCTAAGTAGTCTAAAAGTAGTAAAACTCGAGATCTACTATCTTATTTCTATTATTCTTATATCCTTAGATCTTATTCTCTATAGCTAAGGATATTAGCTTTAGCGTTATCTTTACTAAGCGTATATATAATTTGAAAGTTGAATTCGGAAAGGAATTCTATCTATCTAGCTTACTTACTAGTTAGGACCTTAATAGTTATAAAGTATTCTAAGGATCGATAGTCTATATATACGCTAGTATAGCGTTATAAAGATATGAGTTTTAGTCTTTATTTCTAGAAAGACTTAATAATAGTATATAGCTCCTTATTATAGATCTCTTAGTTTAGTTTATATCTATTAAGAATATAAGAGTAGAATCTAATTAGATACTACTAGTTATCTTTATATAATTAGGAGATAACTCTAGCTATTATACTATCGGAAGTATTAGTTTCTAGTTTAGTNATAAAGTAGTAAACTATTATTAATAATATAGCTATCTCCTAATATATTCTGTTTATTAGAGAATAATTCTTAGTTAAATTAGTATAGTTTCTCGATTAAATTAAAGGAATTACGTGCGAGTTCTAGTAGCGTATTAGTCCTTAGCGATATTAGGTATATATAACTAATTTGATCGATATAATACTTAGCTAGTTCCGCGTTAATCCTAAGGTCTAAGTAGTCTAAAAGTAGTAAAACTCGAGATCTACTATCTTATTTCTATTATTCTTATATCCTTAGATCTTATTCTCTATAGCTAAGGATATTAGCTTTAGCGTTATCTTTACTAAGCGTATATATAATTTGAAAGTTGAATTCGGAAAGGAATTCTATCTATCTAGCTTACTTACTAGTTAGGACCTTAATAGTTATAAAGTATTCTAAGGATCGATAGTCTATATATACGCTAGTATAGCGTTATAAAGATATGAGTTTTAGTCTTTATTTCTAGAAAGACTTAATAATAGTATATAGCTCCTTATTATAGATCTCTTAGTTTAGTTTATATCTATTAAGAATATAAGAGTAGAATCTAATTAGATACTATTAGTTATCTTTATATAATTAGGAGATAACTCTAGCTATTATACTATCGGAAGTATTAGTTTCTAGTTTAGTTTATAATTCAGGGTCGAAATAGTATAATTTCTATACTAATAGTAGCTATTAACGTAAATCGTCGAAGGACTTCTTATAATCGTTAGTGAAATTCTATAGTACTATAGGCCGAGTAAGCACTAAGAGAGGTTTAGCGATAAGGCCGAAATTCCGAATAAATTAATAGTAGAACCTATAGAATCCTAGGAAGGATTTTATAGCTATTACCGTTTCGGGGTACTTCTAGTCTACTAATAGTATTACTTTCTCAGGATCTAGCTCGATTCCGTTAGTAGTAATAATATATCTAAGGTATTTAGTCCGAGTAATATAGAATTCGCTTTTCTTAATATCTACTTAAAGTCTAGTATCTATTAAGTATTATAGTACTAATTTAATATATTTCTTATATTCCTAGAGCGTTTCTAAGTATATAAGGATATTATCTAAGTAAGCTATACAGAAATTATCTAAGTAGTCTAGTAGTATATTATTCATATATCGCTAGTATATACTAAGTCCGTTATAAAGCTTAAAAAGTAGTACTTTATATTTATAGGATCCGAAGCAGGTTCGGAAGGTAATATACTCCTCTAATTTAGAGTCTATATAGATATAGTTAAATACTACTCGGATATCTAATTTAGTAAAGATTACTACTTTAGATATATAAGTTAAGAGCTTATCGATCCTAAGTATTAGGTATAAATCCTTTCGAGTGATTATATTAAGCTTATAATAGTTAATATAGAAGCGTAATCCTCTATTAGCTTTTTTAATAAATAGTATAAGTAATATAAAGGGACTTTAACTAGATTCGATAAATCCCTTATCTAAGTTCTCTATAAGATACTCCTTAGTTACTTATAATTTATCTATAGATTACTAATATAAGGGCGAATATACGTTAAGTAATAGTTCTTCTAGAATAATTTTATAATCGTATAAGTAATATAATAAAAGAATATTAAAATCCCGCTTAGAAAAAGCTTCTTTAAGAGTATAATATTATTCCGGTAGCTTTTCAGCTATAAGTCGTTCGGTATCGGGATCCTTAGGAGAGTCGCTATTTAGATAGTCTTATAAGAGGCAGTCTATCTCGTAGATACTAGTAAAGAATAATTCGGAACCTTTATATTTTATATTAAAATAAAAAGCTATAGTACTAATTTAGTAAATCGGAACTAGTTTCTAGATCCTTAGAGGTTAAGAGGAGTACTTATAATAGAGTTTCAGCGCAAGTATCTTTCTCGATAAATTCGGAGCGGAAAGGGGTTCAGATTCTTTAGTAATAAGCGGAAATAAGTTAAAGAGTAAGGATAATATATTAATATACTATATTACTACTATTTAGTATAATTAGTATTAGTCTAGCTAATTTATAGCTAAGTCCCGCGCGTTAGTATCGATTTAGTAAGATCAATTAATACTAAGTTTATAAAGTAATAGAGTTATAATTATCTCCTTATTATATTAGAAAGTAGCTAGATAGCGTTCCGACTATAATAGCTTATAGTAGAGCGTATCTAGCTTAACTTGAAATCATCATATCTATTTAATACTAATAATTATATCTTATTATTCTAAATCGAGGAGAATAGAAAAGTAGTTATAAATACGCTTACTATTAATAGAAAAGTATAAATATATAAAATAAGTAATATAAGTTCTAATAAACTATTAGAAACTATATATTAAAATAGAATAAAGTAATAGCTCGATTTTAATACTAAGAGCCCCTGATAATCGTTTAGTAAGAGTATAATTAATAAATAGATAATTATTCGCTCTAGTATCGATTAGGCTATTTATAAAGACTCTTAGCTTATTTATACTAACTATAGTTAAGTATATAAATTACTTACCTCTTATTAGGGAGTTAAAGTCTAGATTAGAGAGATTATACTTATATAAACTTAGGAAAGAGTTTTTACTTAAGCCTTATCATTTCCCTTTAGTATTAGTCTAGATTCGGAGGGTACTGTGACGCTTGCTCTAGAAAGGTCTCAAAACTACCTGAGTAATAAGACCTCATATTACTATGAATATGAAGTAGTAAGAATCACTTGAGAATCTATAACTAAGGAGTAAAGAAGTAGAGAGAGAATAGAAGTATATATATGAAAAGGAGCCCCTAAACTCTACTCGTATAATCTCGCTTAATAATAAGTGTTTCTACTAATAAGGAGAGACCTCTAAACCTGACCGGTTGTTATACTACCCCCCCTTCTGAAAAAAGCTCGCCCTCGAGCGTTAGTCTATCTCCTTATTACTATTAAGGTAATCGTAATTATTAATTCTATCGTAGAAAGCTTTTAGCTAATTAGGTAGTCTAGTAAGAGGTCTAGCTTACGTTAAGTTATTAAAGTGGAATTATTATAGCTTAGCAGGAGCGTATTTAATATCTATAGCGTCGTACTATATGAGATCGACGTCTTGATTTAACTAGGAAACTCGGTATAAGAGGCTATTACGCTACTTACGGCACGTAAGTATATCTTTGATCTCCTATTTATCGTTACTAGTAATATTAATAGGTAGTGGTAGTAATAAGGTTTATCCTAGTAAAGGGTCGTTTAGATACTTCTGTAGCTTAGTAGCAGGGAATACGTTATGTACTTTTATACTAGTAAGGAGCTCTAGGCGATAAGAGCTTCTGACCTTTTTAATTATATAGAAAGGTCTATTAGTCGGGAAGTCGAGTTTTTTACTAAGTCGAGTACTCGTAAAGTAGCGTATATCTAGCTAGATAAGGTTATCTGTAGTGAAGTCGACTTTATAGCGTAAGCGATTATAAGATTAAGCTATCTTAGCTTATATATATTAGAGGCTTAATTAAGCGGTAGTCTAGGTATCGCGCAGACGATTAGCGTAATTTAGAGCTTACTGAGTATTTAACTTATCAGTAGGCGTAGTAGAGTCAGGTAGGTCTTTCTAATTCTAATTAACACGGGGTATATATCTATGAACGACTTTAAAGGGTAAGAGACCTCTAAGGGATTCGTAAGGGAGAGTTATCTAAGCGTAGTTTATAATAAGTAAGAACTCCGACTAGTTATCTTAATAATAAGAGATAAAAGGTTATAATCTATATTAGAGATATTAGTTATAGATCTCTATTTAGCTATTTATTTACAGGTAGTCTACTATAGAAAGCTATCTTTTAGTACTAAGAATCGTGATAACTATAGTCTAAAAACGGGAAACGAATTAAAGCTCTCTATTAGAGGTAATTATTAATAGAGCTCCGAAATAGCGGTATACGTAGTATAAGTAAAGCTTTATAAGGTCGCGCGTATCGGAGGTCTTTCGGTATAGAATACTAATTACTTATTTATTAAAACGGTCGATAAATACGAGAATATTATCATAGCTATATTTATCGCGGTTAAAGCTATAGTAGTCGACTATAATATACTCCTATAGATATGATAGTATAGGCAGAAGTTAGAGGAGGCCCGGTTTCTTATCGCGCGGCACTTGAATTCGTTAGTAAGTATAATAGTTATAGTAGTACTAGTTAATAGTTAAAGCGATTCCGTACTACTAGTATTATAATACTAGTAGTTATAAGGTCTTCTTTGCACTTAGATAAGTAGTCTCTAATCGGTTATATACTTCGCGTATAAGTAGTATACGAAAGTATAAGATATTAAGTACGATTAGTCTTCCTTTATAGAGTAGAAGATCTTTTTCTATAGTTAGTTTTCTAGGAGTAGCGGAGAGAGCTTATTTCCGTAAAGCTTAGAGTAATAGTGTAGTACGATTAGCGTTAAGTACTTACTATACTATAGAAAAGACTAGCGATAAGTCGGCGACTTCTAAGGCGTTAATAAGCTTAAAGTTATCTATAGAGTCGGAGCTATTCCGGATGTTACTTATAAGTAGTACTAGATCGATTTAGTCTTCGCGTAGTAGCTACTATAAACACTAAGTTCTTTTAGCGTTATTCTAGTCGTCTAATTTATCTATTCTGTGAGAGAGAGTATCAGCGAGTAGATTATACTTCCTAGGTCGATAAGTGATCATGAAGTTATAATCTGCGAGTAGCTCGGCTTATTAAGCTTATCGTGCGTTTAGCTATTTAGAGGTCATGAAGTACTTAAGAGCTTTATAATTAGTAATAACGCGGATCTAATATAGTGCGCTTATAAGCTCAGATCTCTAGTTACTGAAAGATTATATAATTGCGAGTATTTCCTTATTATGAATAGCGTAATTGAGCTCAGTAGGTAGTATAGTCTTAGAGAAGTAGGCTACTGGGAACTAGTCTTCGTCGTGCTATTATAATAGTATACCTGCTATTACTCTATCACTAGTATCTGTTTCGATTATATAAGGTAGATATTACTAATAGTAGTAGAGGAGTGGTGCTGAAGTAAGAGCGTGCTTTAGGTGATTAAAGGTATCTTTGCACTCTCTAGCGAACCGAAATGATATGTTGTTTTTAGTGAGTTATATAAGAGGTTTTATAATGATTCCGTAGTCCTTAATAAATCGTCGGTAGAAGTTATAAAAGCCTAAGAACGATTATACGCCCTTAACTATAGTCGGGTAATTCTAAGATTATATAATATTAACCTTCTTAGGGTCTATCTCGATCCTAGAAGTAGAGATAATAAATCTAAGGTATTTAGTGCGAGTAATATTAAATTTACACTTCTTAAGGTCGGCTTATAATCTAGCGTCTTGTAATTGTTGTAGTACCTTATGTACGTATAATTAATACTATAGTAGGTCGTTAGAGTAGATTAGAATATTATCTAGATATACTATATAGAAGTCGTCTAAGTAGTCGAATAAGACGTTATTCATATATCGCTAGTACGTCGTAGGGCTATTAGTTAGACTAAAAGGGAGTACTTTGCACTTATATGTATTATAATAGGTCCGGAAGGTTATATACTCTTTAGAAGCTGGATCTATTCGAATTCGGTAGAACGCCTGGCGAATATCTAGTTTAGTGAATATCTTAGTAGTAGAGATTCTAGCTAGCGTTTTATCGATTAATAGTAGTTGATATTTATCTTTCCTCGTGAGGTTATTAAGTGCGCGAAAGTCGATATAGAATCTTAGACTTCTATTAGCTTTCTTAACGAAAAGAATAGGTATAGCGTATAGTACTTAAGAAGGTTCGATGAAACCTTTAGCTAAGTTATTAGTAATATACGCCTTAACGACTTTAAGTTCTTTAGCTAATATCTTATATAAGGAGGAGTATTTGAAGTTCTTCTTAGCTCTTTCCTTAAGCTTAATTCGGTGATCGTATAAGCGATAAGGAGGGAGAATATCGCTAGCTTCCTTAGAAAAGACGTGTACCTACTAGCTATACTCGTAAGGGATCTGTAGTTCTAAATCTAATTCGCTTAAGCTAATAGTAAATTACTAAGCGGTTTTGCGACGTTCCGTAAGGTCGATAGTTAAAGATACGATAGTAGTATTACGTTACTGAACTGCGATTCGGTCGTTAAGAAGCTTATCTATCTCGTGAAAGATAGTAGAGAAGATCTTATTATTAGAAGACTTCTAATATTTATATAAGAGATAGAAAGCTAAGCTACTAATCGTATAAATCTCTAGCGCAAGAGGCTCTAAAAGAGGTCTAAGCACACGAGGTGATCTTTATCGCTTCCGAAATATCATAGTAGCTATTTTTATACTTTAAGTAGCTTCTATTAAGTCGCGAGACAGTGTTCCGAGTAACTATTAGTCTATAGTATGAATTATATAGGCGTAGTCTTATATATAAGTCTTTAATATAGAGACTTCTAATTAAAGTTAAAGTAAAAATTCACGCGGGATATAGGTAATAACGTTACTAAATCGTACGCACTTCGGCTATATATTAGTAGCTTCTCTAGAGTATAAAGACTTCTCTTTCCTACTCTATTCTTATTCTTTAGGTAATAAATACTTAGGCTTATTATATCTATAATAAGTAGTATAAACGCTAGAGAAACGGTCCTAACTGATTAGTAGTAGTAATAAAGAGTTAGTTACCTGTAGAATACTCTCTAAGGGAGAGTTTTAGATATTTTTATAGCTATAAGTCTCCCTAGTAATGCGCTTCCGAGCTAGTAATAGTCGTTTAATAATAAAGATAGAGTTAATAATAGCTCGAATATTAATAAGAGAGTTAGCTGCGCTTCGCTATTCCTCGTATACTTCCTAGAACTAATTAAGGCGTTCGTTTCGTTCGTTAGTATCGTGTTAATAGCGCTAGTAAGTATAGTATTTATATAAGTCCTTAATCTCGATCGGAGAGCTATAAATGTTACTAGGAGGAGTATATAGTAGCTAAATAATCTGTCGTTTAGAAGTATCTAAGAGTACTTGATATTCTGAAAGCTAAGTCCTTCCGAGTATAATATTATAGTTTCCGAGAGTAGTAATAAGAAAGGGAGTAAATACTTAAACGCGATAATCTATTATTAAATTAAGTATTATATAGTAACTGATAGTACTACTATTAACGCTATTAAAGCCTTTAATAGGAATTGCGTTTAGCAGAAGGTAAATTAAAGGTTTTAAGAAGAAGGAAAGGGATTTAAGAAAAGAATAATTAATAAAATAGTACTATTAGCTCTAGAATCGAGAAGTGCAGGTAGCTTATATAAGAGTCTATTCTTAGTAAGAGTAGTATATGTAGTGAACGATTAACTACTAAGAAGCTTCGTAAGGTTAAGATATCGTATATCTCGTATACTACTTAGGAAGGAGTCTTTCCCTAGGCGTAGTCTTTTACTAGCGGTTTAATATACTCTTAGGTATTATTATACGTTTCTTTATTATTATTATCTTCTAGCTTACTATTAATATTATTATTAGCGTTAATTACGTTAATTCGATACGGAGTATTAGGTCGAGCTAACGACGAGCGTAAGTATGAGGTAAGTGTAAAGTGATAAGGAGTATTCGCTAGCGATTATGCACGAGGCGTATTATTTCGTGCAGAGTATAATACTTATTTACTAGTCGCACTAGTGTTCTCGGGCGTAGGAAGACTAATTTACAGATAAGAAGAGGAGTTAGTACTACGGCGCTAAGAGGAGGTATTTATAGGGCGTTCCCGAGTCGCGCTAGCCTTAGCCGAAGACTCGGAATAGTAGGTCTTTTTAATAAATTGACCTTAGTCTTCAGCTTATATAGCCTTAACGTATTCTTCTAGTATCCTTAACGTTCGGTACTATTAGAAGAGCTGTTTCCGTAGCTATATAAGTAGCTTCTCCTGTAAGTCTATTTTCAGAGTCGATTGATTATTTACTCTAGCTTTACGAGCTAGCGTACGAAACTCGTAGTAGAACGTCTAGAAGGTCTACTTATAATCTATCTTTAGCGCGGAGTAGCTAGCTCTTGTAGTTTATTAGTCGTATAGATTAGATAAGAAGGAGACAAGTTAAGTAATCATATCGAGTGAATCGATTATACTACTTTCTTCGTTATATTCTAGTTCTAAGAACGAGAGTTCTAAGTAGGTTCTAGCTATTCCTTCCGTTTAGTTAAGTAACTAATCTTTACGGTAGTCTTCGTCGATAAAGTAGCTAAAGTAGCGCTAGAGGGCGTTACATATTTATACTTCCTAGAGTTTTAGAGAGTAGTCGATTCTATTAGAGAGCTTATTTAGAAGGTTCGGTATCTTCTCTATACGCGTAGCATATAATATTAACGATATTCCTCCGGTAGATTATTCTTAATAACAATTATTAGGCGTAAGAGTAGTATTATCTTCTTTAATTAATAGTAATAGTATTATACGCGATTGAACGTTATTAAACGATATAGACTTAGTAGAGCGCTAAGTAGTTAGCTAGCGTAGTTCTAGGAACTCGTCCTATAACTAGCGTAGTTCTATAGATAAGTTAGCGTTTAATTATCTCTCCTCCGCGAGCTTCCTTTCTACCTCTTATAGCTAGTAAGCGTAGTCTTCTTATAAGTTACTTATAGTTACTATTAATATAAGAGTATTATTAGGGAGGTTTAGCGACTTAGTGAGTTCATTAATTATAGTAAGAGTTAGAGAGCTTAACTCGGACGAGGCGTCGTCGCGAGTACTCTTTACTATAGAGAGAGGTAGGTTACGGCGAGTATTACAAGTCGCCGAAGAATAGGAAGTAAAGGGAGTCGGAGAACTAATAGTCGATTTATTAGACTTAAGTTGCTTTAGTTTAGGTACTATTCTTTAAGTTTATACTTAGTATAGGCTTTCTCTGTATAGCGTAGTCTCCTGCGTTTAGTAGCTCTAGGTATAGAGGTATAATATAGGTAGATATTTACTATCTTCCTAGACGTAAGTAAAAGAGTTATAGATAATATAACGCTTACTCTAGAAAGGTCTTAAAACTACATGAGTAATAAGACCTTATATTGCTATGAATATAAAGTAGTAAGAATCACTTGAGAATCTATAACTAAGGAGTGAAGAAGTAGAGAGAGAATAGAAGTATATATATGAAAAGGGGCCCCTAAACTCTACTCGTGTAATCTCGCTTAGTAGTAAGTGTTTCTACCAATAGGGAGAGACCTCCAAACCTGACCGGTCGTCACAGGTACGTCTTCTACTACTTCCTAAGTTACTTAATCTTCTTCCGGAAATTCGTTAATTAATTAAACTTTAAGTAAGTTAAGGCAGTTTAGCTTAATATAATTAAGCTATCTATAACTATAATACCTAAGGGGTTCTCCGGTCGAGATAGTAAGGCGTTTTAGCGCGAAGGGAGTACTAGCCTATACCGGGGTAGAAGTATATACGTATAGTACGGGAGTAGTTTATCGAGGAGCTAAGCTTAAGGACTAGTAAGAGGTAGAACTAGTAGTAGTCGTAGTAGTAATAGTAAGCTTATAGTACTATACTTAGGTAGTAGCTTTCTTAGGATAAGTACGTTCTGAGTTATAATAACGCTTAGTATTAAAAGAAAATAAGAATCTAACTATAGAAGCGTAGTTCTTATTCTATATTAGTTTAATAATAAGAGTTAAAGCGCGTAAGGATAGTATAATCTTATCTTATATATAGAAGAACTACTTCTTCTTTTTAACTTTACTTTAGATAGTAGCGCTTTGAAATCGATTACGAAACTCGGCGAAAGTCTCGCGTATATAGCTAAGTTATTATATTTCTAAGTAGTAGAAAGCGTTATAATAATTATCTTCCTCTAAACTAGTAAGAAAGTTCTCTTCTAATAAGGAGATTATTTTATTACTAGTTTTAAACTTATTAGTAAGGTACTAAAGCGTAAGATACTCTTTAGCTAATCTAATAACTAGCTCTTATACGAGAATACGCTAGGAGAAGTCTATAGGGTAATAATTAGTATTTACAGCTAGCTGGTCTCGTATCGATACTCTCTATTAGAGGAAGGTAAGGTCCGATCTATTATCTAGAGGCAGGATCTTCTTAGTAAGATAAGACTTCCTAGGGCGTAACTCTACTAATTCGGCGCTAAGAGAGGAAGATAGTTTATTAGGAATAGTATCCTCTCTCTTAGTACTATATATTAGAATAGAGTTTATTAAGTTATTAAACTTTACTATACGTAGAGATTATAGTATTAGTTCTAGTAGGAGAGTTAAAGATAAGTAAAAGACTCTTATAAGGAACTTATCTTATATAGAGATTAGTCTATCTATAGTATCTTCTAAAGAGTTATTCTTTTCCTCTTAGTCTACTAATTATTATAAGAGGGAATAGATCAGGTTCGAGTCACCTATAGTAATAAGAGTACTTAGTAATTATACTCCTAGTGAATTTCGCTTTTATTTTCCTTTCTCTCTTAGTTAGTACTTCTTTAATAAAGTATTAATATTCTCTAGAGTAAGAGACATTTAGAGTAAAGAAGAGTATAATAGATTAGGTTTAGAGGTAAAGCAGGAGGGATCGCGTTAAGTTCCTCTAGAACTAGAGGAGTCTCTAGTTTATTAGTTAAGAGCTATAATAGTAGCTTAAAAAGGGGTATATTAGAGCTATTTTAGTAGTAATACGTAGAAGTTAAAGTTCTGAGGTATTTATTATACTTTCTTTAAAATCTATTTATAATTCCTTTATACTAAGAGAGTTATTAAAGGAGCGTTAGCGAAGACTTTCTTTATTATACTATTTATAATAAGCTAAATTAAACCCTGATTCATAGTTATCCGAGAGATCTCTAGTATCTTAGCTATATATAAGTAGTTATCGAATAACTAACTTAGTAGTAAGATATTATAGTAAGCTACCTCTAGCTATTTTGATCTTTTTATTTAATATAATAATATAAGACTTAAGGTAATATATAAGTAAGAATAAATAAGTAGAGAAGCTAAGAGCGATCTTATATAGTCTATTATTAATGATATAAAAAGATAAGGAAAGAAGAAGAAGAGAGATAGAGTATAAGGCACCTTATATATATATACCGGTACTAATCCGATACTATACCGGGTCGGATACTAGTTCTACCGGGATACCTATGAACTTAGGCCCTATTATCTATCCTTCTTCTCATATGATATTCAGATGAGCTATCGTCATACTTCTTTATACTAGCTAATCTAAGTAAAAGGAATACCTTTCCTTATTAAGCTCGTAAGTAGTTTAGTAATCTTAGAATAGTTTCTAATAAACTATTAGTAGAAATTTGCGAAACTTAACTATAACTATATTTCCTTAATATTCTTTAGAGATTCCTATTCCTTTATAGCTTTAATTTTCTCTAGGTTAATACTTATCTCTCCTAAGCGAATAATATACTTTAGAAAAGTAACTTACTTAACTAAGAATTTATATTTCGATATCTTTAGTCTAGAATCTACTTTATATAGTACTTCTATAACTTAGATAATATAGCCCTAGTATGCCTCGATAGTCTCCGAGTATATTAAGATATTATCTAAATAGTATATAGTAAATTTCCTAATAAAGTCCTTAAGAATATTATTATTCTATCTTTAATATATAGCTAGAGTATTAGTTAAGCTAAATAGTATTACTATATATTCCTATAGCCCTAAGAGTAATACGAAAGTAGTCTTCTACTCGTATCCCTTCTTAATTCGGATCAAATTAAACGCGTTATATTAATCTAACTTAGTATATATCTTTACTCTAGCTAGCTTATCCCGTAAGTACTACGCGTTTAGTAAAGGATATATATCTCTTATAGTTCTATTATTAATTATCTGATAGTCTTTATATAATCTTCCCTTAAGATCTCCTACTATGACGACAGCTCATCTGAATATCATATAAGAAGAAGGATAGATAATAGAGCCCGAGTTCACAGGTATCCCGGCAGAACTAGTATCCGACCTAGTATAGTATCAGACTAGTACTAGTATATATATATAAGGTACTTTATACTCTATCTCTCTTCTTCTTCCTTCCTTATCTTTTTATTTCCTTCGTAATAGACTATATAAGATCGCTCTTAGCTTCTCTACTTATTTATTCTTACTTATATACTACCTTAAGTCTTATATTATTATATTAAATAAAAAGATCAAGATAGCTAGAGATAGCTTATTATAATATCTTACTACTAAGTTAATTATTCGATAACTACTCGTATATAGCCGAGATACTAGAGATCTCTCAGATAACTATAAATTAGGGTTTAATTCAGCTTATTATAAATAGTATAATAGAAGAGGTTTTCGCTAACGCTCCTTTAATAACTCCCTTAATATAAAGGAATTATAAATAGATTTTAAAGAAAGTATAATAAATACCTTAGAACTTTAACTTCTACGTATTACTACTAAAATAGCTCTAATATACTCTTTTTTAAGCTATTATTATAGCTCTTAACTAATAAACTAGAGACTTCTCTAGTTCTAAGGGAACTTAACGCGATCCCTCTTACTTTACTTCTAAACTTAATCTATTATACTCTTCCTTACTCTAAATATCTCTTACCCTAGAGAATATTAATACTTTATTAAAGAAATACTAACTAAGAGAGAAAGGAAAATAAAAGCGAAATTTACTAGGAGTATAATTACTAAGTACTCTTATTACTATAAGTAACTCGAACCTGATCTATTCCCTTTTATAATAATTAGTAGACTAAAAGGAAAAGAATAACTCTCTAGAAGATACTATAGATAAACTAATCTCTATATAATATATGTTCCTTATAGGAGTCCCTCGCTTATCTTCGACTCTCTTACTAGAACTAATACTATAATCTCCGCGTATAGTAGAGTTTAATAACTTAATAAACTCTATTCTAATACGTAGTACTAAGAGAGAAGATACTATTCCTAATAAACTATCTTCTTCTCCTAGCGCCGAATCAGTAGAGTTACGCCCTAAGAAGTCTTATCTTACTAAGAAGATCCTGCTTCTAGATAATAGATTAGACTTTACCTTCCTCTAATAGAGAGTATTAATATAAGACTAGCTAGCTATAAACGCTAATTATTATCTTACGGACTTCTCTTAGCGCGTTCTCGTATAGGAGCTAGTTACTAGATTAGTTAAGGAGTATCTTACGCCTTAGTATTTTACTAACGAGTTTAAAACTAGCGATAAAATAATCTTCTTATTAGAGGAGAACTTTCTTATTAGTTTAAAGGAAGATAACTACTATAATACTTTCTACTACTTAGAAATATAATAACCCGGCTATATATGCGAGACTTTCGCTGAGTTTCGTAGTCGATTTTAAAGCGCTATTATCTAAGATAAAGTTAAAAAGAAAGAGTAGTTCTTTTATATATAAGATAAGATTATATTATCTTTACGCGCTTTAATCCTTATTATTAAACTAACGTAGAATAAGGACTACGCTTCTATAGTTAGATCCTTACTTTCTTTTAATACCGAGTATCGCTATAACTCAGAATATACTTATCCCGAGAAAGCTACTGCCTAGGTATAGTATTATAAGCCTACTATTATTACTACGACTACTACTAGTTCTACCTCTTATTAGTCCTTAAGCTTAGCTCCTTAATAAACTACTCTTATACTATACGTATATACCTTTACCTTAGTATAATCTAGTACTTCTTCTGCGCTAAAACGCCTTACTACCTCGACCGGAGAACTCCCTAGGTATTATAATTATAGATAGCTTAGTTATATTAAGCTAGATTACTTTAACTCGCCTAAAGTTTAATTAATTAATAAATTTCCGGTAGAGAATTAAGTAACTAAGGAAGTAATAAAAGATATACCCTCCGAATCTGAACTAATACTAGAAGGAAACGATAAAGCTTAAGTAAAAACTCTTTCTTAAGTTTATATAAGTATAATCTCTCTAATCTAGACTTTAACTCCTTAATAGAAAGTAAGTAATTTATATACCTAACTATAGTTAGTATAAATAAGCTAGGAGTCTCTATAAATAGCTTAATCGATACCGGAGCGAATAGTTATTTATTTATTAATCGTACTCTTATTAGACGATTATTAGAAGCCCTTAGTATTAAAATCGAGCTACTATCTTATTCTATTCTAATACGTAGTTTCTAATAGTCTATTAGAACTTATATTACCTATTTTATATGTTTATACTTTTCTATTAATAATAAGCGTATTTATAACTACCCTTTTATTCTCCTCGATTTAGGATAATACGATATAATTATTAGTATTAAATAGATATAATGATTTTAAGTTAAGCTAGATACGCTTTACTATAAGCTACTATAGTCGGAATACTATTTAGCTACCCTCTAATATAATAAGGAGATAATTATAACTCTACTACCTTATAAACCTAGTATTAATCGATCTTACTAAATCGATACTAACGCGCGGGACTTAGCTATAAATTAGCTAGACTAACGCTAATTATACTAAATAATAGCGATATAGTATATTAATATATTATCTCTACTTTTTAACTTATTTCCGCTTATCGCTAAAGAATCCGAACCCTTTTCCGCTCTAACTTTATTAAGAAAGGTACTTACGCTAAAACCTTATTATAAGTATTTCTCTTAACCTCCGAGGATCTAGAAACTAGTTCCGATTTACTAAATTAGTACTATAGCTTTTTATTTTAATATAAAACGTAAAAGTTCCGAATTATTCTTTATTAGTATCTACGAGATAGATTACCTCTTATAAGACTATCTAAATAGCGACTCTCCTAAGGATCCCGATACTGAACGACTTATAGCTAAAAAGCTACTAGAATAGTATTATACTCTTAAGGAAGCTTTTTCTAAGCGGGATTCTAATATTCTTCTGCTATATCGCTTATACGATTATAAAATTATTCTAGAAGAACTATTACTTAATATATATTCGCTTTTATATTAGTAATCTATAGACGAATTATAAGTAACTAAGGAGTATCTTATAGAGAACTTAGATAAAGGATTTATCGAATCTAGCTAAAGTCCTTTTATATTACTTATACTATTTATTAAAAANTTACTAGAACTAATACTATAATCTCCGCGTATAGTAGAGTTTAATAACTTAATAAACTCTATTCTAATACGTAGTACTAAGAGAGAAGATACTATTCCTAATAAACTATCTTCTTCTCCTAGCGCCGAATCAGTAGAGTTACGCCCTAAGAAGTCTTATCTTACTAAGAAGATCCTGCTTCTAGATAATAGATTAGACTTTACCTTCCTCTAATAGAGAGTATTAATATAAGACTAGCTAGCTATAAACGCTAATTATTATCTTACGGACTTCTCTTAGCGCGTTCTCGTATAGGAGCTAGTTACTAGATTAGTTAAGGAGTATCTTACGCCTTAGTATTTTACTAACGAGTTTAAAACTAGCGATAAAATAATCTTCTTATTAGAGGAGAACTTTCTTATTAGTTTAAAGGAAGATAACTACTATAATACTTTCTACTACTTAGAAATATAATAACCCGGCTATATATGCGAGACTTTCGCTGAGTTTCGTAGTCGATTTTAAAGCGCTATTATCTAAGATAAAGTTAAAAAGAAAGAGTAGTTCTTTTATATATAAGATAAGATTATATTATCTTTACGCGCTTTAATCCTTATTATTAAACTAACGTAGAATAAGGACTACGCTTCTATAGTTAGATCCTTACTTTCTTTTAATACCGAGTATCGCTATAACTCAGAATATACTTATCCCGAGAAAGCTACTGCCTAGGTATAGTATTATAAGCCTACTATTATTACTACGACTACTACTAGTTCTACCTCTTATTAGTCCTTAAGCTTAGCTCCTTAATAAACTACTCTTATACTATACGTATATACCTTTACCTTAGTATAATCTAGTACTTCTTCTGCGCTAAAACGCCTTACTACCTCGACCGGAGAACTCCCTAGGTATTATAATTATAGATAGCTTAGTTATATTAAGCTAGATTACTTTAACTCGCCTAAAGTTTAATTAATTAATAAATTTCCGGTAGAGAATTAAGTAACTAAGGAAGTAATAAAAGATATACCCTCCGAATCTGAACTAATACTAGAAGGAAACGATAAAGCTTAAGTAAAAACTCTTTCTTAAGTTTATATAAGTATAATCTCTCTAATCTAGACTTTAACTCCTTAATAGAAAGTAAGTAATTTATATACCTAACTATAGTTAGTATAAATAAGCTAGGAGTCTCTATAAATAGCTTAATCGATACCGGAGCGAATAGTTATTTATTTATTAATCGTACTCTTATTAGACGATTATTAGAAGCCCTTAGTATTAAAATCGAGCTACTATCTTATTCTATTCTAATACGTAGTTTCTAATAGTCTATTAGAACTTATATTACCTATTTTATATGTTTATACTTTTCTATTAATAATAAGCGTATTTATAACTACCCTTTTATTCTCCTCGATTTAGGATAATACGATATAATTATTAGTATTAAATAGATATAATGATTTTAAGTTAAGCTAGATACGCTTTACTATAAGCTACTATAGTCGGAATACTATTTAGCTACCCTCTAATATAATAAGGAGATAATTATAACTCTACTACCTTATAAACCTAGTATTAATCGATCTTACTAAATCGATACTAACGCGCGGGACTTAGCTATAAATTAGCTAGACTAACGCTAATTATACTAAATAATAGCGATATAGTATATTAATATATTATCTCTACTTTTTAACTTATTTCCGCTTATCGCTAAAGAATCCGAACCCTTTTCCGCTCTAACTTTATTAAGAAAGGTACTTACGCTAAAACCTTATTATAAGTATTTCTCTTAACCTCCGAGGATCTAGAAACTAGTTCCGATTTACTAAATTAGTACTATAGCTTTTTATTTTAATATAAAACGTAAAAGTTCCGAATTATTCTTTATTAGTATCTACGAGATAGATTACCTCTTATAAGACTATCTAAATAGCGACTCTCCTAAGGATCCCGATACTGAACGACTTATAGCTAAAAAGCTACTAGAATAGTATTATACTCTTAAGGAAGCTTTTTCTAAGCGGGATTCTAATATTCTTCTGCTATATCGCTTATACGATTATAAAATTATTCTAGAAGAACTATTACTTAATATATATTCGCTTTTATATTAGTAATCTATAGACGAATTATAAGTAACTAAGGAGTATCTTATAGAGAACTTAGATAAAGGATTTATCGAATCTAGCTAAAGTCCTTTTATATTACTTATATTATTTGTTAAAAAGGCCGATAGAGGATTACGCTTCTATATTAACTATCGTAAGTTTAATACGATTACTCGAAAGGATTTATACCTAATACCTAAGATTAATAAGCTCTTAACTCGTATATCTAAAGTAGTAATCTTTACTAAACTAGATATCCGAGTAGTATTTAATTATATTTATATAAACTCTGAATCCGAGGAGTATACTACCTTCCGAACCCGCTTCGGATCTTATAAATATAAAGTACTACCTTTCGGGCTCTATAACGGACTTAGTACGTACTAGCGATATATGAATAATATACTATTAGACTACTTAGATAATTTCTATATAGCTTACTTAGATAATATCCTTATATACTTAGAAACGCTCTAGGAATATAAAGAATATATTAAATTAGTACTATAATACTTAATAGATACTAGATTTTAAGTAGATATTAAGAAAAGCGAATTCTATATTACTTAGACTAAATACCTTAGATATATTATTACTACTAACAGAATCGAGCCAGATCCTGAGAAAGTAGTACTATTAGTAGACTAGAAGTACCCCGAAATAGTAATAGCTATAAAATCCTTCCTAGGATTCTATAGGTTCTACTATTAATTTATTCGGAATTTCGGCCTTATTGCTAAACCTCTCTTAGTACTTACTCGGCCTATAGTACTATAGAATTTTACTAATAATTATAAGAAGTCCTTTAATGATTTATATTAATAGCTATTATTAGTATAGAAACTATATTATTTCGACTCTGAATTATAGACTAAACTAGAAACTAATACTTCTAATAATATAATAGCTAGAGTTATATTCTAATTATATAAAGATAACTAGTAGTATTTAATTAGATTCTACTCTTATATTCTTAATAGATATAAACTAAACTAGGAGATCTATAATAAGAAGCTATACGCTATTATTAAGTCTTTCCGGAAATATAGACTAGAACTTATATCTCTATAATACTATACCGGCGTATATACGGACTATTAATCCTTAGAGTACTTTATAACTACTAAGGTTCTAACTAGTAAGTAAGCTAGATAATTAGAATTCCTTTCCGAATTTAACTTTTAAATTATATATATACTTAGTAAAGATAACGCTAAAGCTAATATCCTTAGCTATAGGGAATAAGATCTAAGGATATAAGAATAATAGAAATAGGATAGTAAATCTCGGGTTTTATTACCTTTAGACTACTTAGACCTTAAGATTAACGCGGAACTAGCTAAGTATTATATCGATTAAATTAGTTATATATACTTAATATCGCTAGAGACTAATATACTACTGGAACTCGTACGTAATTCCTTTGATTTAATCGAGAAGCTATACTAATTTAATCGAGAATCGTTCTCTAATAAATAGAATATATTAGAAGATAGCTATACTATTAATAATAGTTTATTACTTTATAATAGTTATCTATACGTATAACGTTATACCTCGCTATATACTTATTTAATTAGTAAAGTCTATAATTAAGTTTCCTCTACTTATCTAAATACTTATAAGACTACTAAAATAATTTCTACTTATTACTACTAGAAAGGACTTATATCGGATATAAAATAGTATACTTATAATTACCGCTCTTATTAGTACTCTCATCCGAAGTAAACGAAATAGTTAGGATTCTTATACTTATTACTAGTACTTAGCTACTCTATATAGTACTTAGCTATAGATTTTAAGGACTTCTCGCTTAATAACTAAGGATTTAATAAGATATTAGTATTTATCAACTGCCTAAGGAAGGACTTCGTATTAATACTATACTACTATAATATCGATACCCGCGGGATAGCGATATTATTTATCTAATAGATATATCGTTTCAGATATACTCTTAAGTTAATTATATTCGACTAAGGAGCTTAGTTAGTCTTATTTTTCTAGTAAGAGTTTTATTATATAATTAGAGTTAAAGTTAAGCTCTCTACTTCTTTCTACTAATAAACTAATAGATAAACGGAGATTATAAATTAGTATATTAACTAACGCTTTAGACCTTTTATTAATTACTACTAGAGTAACTAGAGCGAATTATAACTAATAATAGACTACGCCTAAGTAATCCTGCCTTACGACTCTATCGGTATAGCGCTATATACTCTTAAATATAATATATTACTACGGAATAGCTAAGACTAGAAGTAACTTATCGGATCGATACTATAAGAGAAGCTTAATTATACTAATACTAAATCCCTAGCTAAATATACTAAATCCGCTATCGAGATTATAAAAGCTAATATACTAGCTACTTAGTATAAGATAAGCGCTATAACTGACCTGAAACGGTATAGTATTAACTAGGAAGTTAGAGATAAAGTATTTCTCTCTATAAGGAACCTTAAGAATTACTAGCTAAGTAAGAAGCTATCTAGTCTTTAGGTAAGATTATACTAGGTCTTAGCTAAGATCAGATACTCTTATAAGCTAGATTTACTCCTGGGATCTTCTATATATAATATATTCGCTTCTGAATTACTCTTTAAGGACTCGGACGATCTATTATTAAGCTAGGAGTTACTAAACTTACCCCTAGAGGTTATCGCTATTTAAGAAGAGTAGGAGTTATAAGATATACTCGCTATATAGCTCTTAAGAGGTAATCTAAAGTATTAAGTTAGCTAGCTAAGCTACGACCCGGACTTAACTTAGTATTACGCTTCTAACTTAATAAGTACTCTATATAAGCTTAGAGACTTCTATACTACTAACTTAAGTAAACTTAGACTTCTATATAAACTAGATTAGTAAATTAAAGTCTAGGAAAATAGAATAGATAATTATAGTTACTTAGAGGATAATAAGCTATTATAGTTACTAGTATTAGAATTTATTACTAAGAATAATCTTCTAATTATACTCTATAATAATACTATATCTAAAACTCTACTTCTTTAACTATTTCTATTTCATTAGCTTTTTTCCCTAAGTTCTCTAAAGCTTCTAGTAAATCTAGAATATCTAGAACCGGAATTACTATATCTAACTTCTTACTTAAATCTACTAATATAGCTCTAGTAGTAGACTAAGTATAATAGCTAATCCTACGGGCTTTCTTCTTTAGAGAAGGTCCGGGAATATCTAGATCTAATACTATCTCTAAACTAGAAAGTAAATTCCTCTTTCCCTTAGTATTAGATATCGTAGCTTTAAATATAGCTTTTTTCGCAAATTCTTATATAATACTATTTAACTCTTTCGTTTACTTTAATATTATTTTAGTTATTAGCTTAGACTTCGCTAAATCGACTATTAGAAGATCTAAATCTTATATCGCGTTAATATTATACTAGTATCTAAGGGTTTAAGATCGTAACTTATTATCTTAATAAACTCTAACTTCTTAAATACTTTCTCTATAGAACGCCTTAAAGCTTAAGTCTCTACTAATTATATAGTAGTAATCTCTAACGTAGTAGTAGAAGTAGTAGATTTCGCGAGACGATAGATCTAATTAATAGCCTTATAAGTAGCTATAATACTACTCTGATTTAGCTCTATATCCTTAGCTTCGCTACTAAGAAGTAAACCGGATAAAATAGTATACTCTATATTAACGTAATTAAGTAACTATAACGCGTTAGTATATATGATTACGTTTATATTTAAGTAACTTATATACTTATAACTACTCTTTAACGCTAAATAATACTTATAAAGCTTAGAGTTAGGCTTATTAAATAAGTATAAGAGTTCTAAAATAGGAGTATTATTATACTTTATCTTAAGGAAAGTGTAAATATATCGCAGGTAATATATATAATACGCTACTAAAAGAGTACTAGCAGGAACTAGTAAAAGTACTATAGGAGTTAGCGTTATAGATCTATGAAACTCTTATACTATACTTAAGGACTATTCCTAAAACTAAGATAAGAAACTTACTTATATTAAGAGAAGAGTCGATTAAGTCGATTAATATATAAGATTATAGTAGACTATTATAGTAGTTAGTAATAATACTTACTCTAGGAGCTATATCGTAGTCTAAGGAGAGTAAACTTATAAGTTAAAGTAGTTATTGTAGTTAAAAAAGAAAAGCTCTAATATTAATAAACCCTTTCCTTTATATACTTTACGCTCTACTTAACTCGACTCCTACTATAAACAGATAAAGTAAATACTACTTACTGCCTGATTTAGAAGCTATAATTAATATAGTACTATTATAGCGATATAACTAGTTAGAACCTAATAAAGAATTTACTATTACTAAAGAGTAGCTAGCGCTTATTACGCGAATATCAACGAAAATAGTTATAATAAAGACTAATTCTAGTATAAATTATAACTTTCTAAGCTTAGAGTTAAGCTCTTCTTAGGGGGAGGGTAATATAATAATAGCTTACCTGAATATTATATAAGAAGAAAGATAGATAATAGGGCCCGAGTTCATAGGTATCCCGGCAGAACTAGTATTCGACCTGGTATAGTATCGGACTAGTACTGGTATATATATATAAGGTGCTTTGTATTTTATCTCTCTTCTTTTTCTTTCCTTATCTTTTTATTTCTTTTATAGTAGACTATATAAGATCGCTCTTAGCCTCTCTACTCGTTTATTCTTACTTGTATACTGCCTTAAGTCTTGTGTCGTTATACCTACTTTCTTAATTACTAGTATATTAATAGCGTATAGTAACTTAGATTTCCGAATCTATCTTTTCTTTATATCTAACTCCTAATACTCCTTAAGTATCCTTATAGTATTATAGTTATAATAGCGAAGTTTCTCTATAATAAGTATAAATCTATCCTTAAAGTTTATTTTATAATCCTAAGGTTTATACTTAAGTAAAGCTCTTATATCCTACGGATCCTCGAATAGTTTCGAGAACTTCCTATATAGTTCGAGTAGCTACTCCTAAATATTATTTATCTAACTAAGATAATTCCTAGGTTTCGCTTAAGTAGGAACTTAACTTAACTAGCTAGAGTCTATTAGTATTATTATTAAGGAGGTAGCGCTAGCTTCTCTTTTACTAGCTAGTTAACTATATTTATATTTATAGTTACTAAACGTAACCTTCTTAGTTACCTAATCTACGCTAGGATTATAGTTATATAGCTATAATATTCCTAATATAATATTATATTATCTAGTAAGTACTATATCGAAGTAGAGTATTTCTTTATATCTATTAATAACTATCTTTATTCCTTCTATTCTTCTATAGACTTATCTATCTAATCCGGCGCCTTTTCTATCTAATAAGATAAAGCAGTATAGCTTTAGGTTAATAGCAGTAGGAATATTCTATTTCTTAATAAAAGCCGGGTTTATAAAGCGTCCTATAGCTCCTAAATCAATAAGTGCTTTTATCTTAATATTATCTATTATAATTAGTAGGATTAACTAATCGAACTCTCTAGTAGTAGTAAGCTCTAGGTATAATAGTTTAGTTATAGAGTAATCACGTGCTTCCTTAATAATTCTCCTTATTATTTCGTCTAACTAGATCCTAAGGCCGGGTTCGTAAGTAATTAGAGTATATAGTATATAATAATAGAGATTAGCCTGCCCTTAGATTAGATCTAGTATTATTCTTTAATAAGTAGATAGTTCTAACGAGTACTATCTTCTCTACTAATAACGTTCCCCTTCTATTTCCTTAGTAATAGCTTAAGTATCTTTTATCCGAAGAAACTAATCTAGTTATTTAAACTCTTTTAGTTCAGGTTCTCCTTCGAGGTTAGCTATATAATAATCTAGTTATTCCTCGATATCCCTAGTATTAACTTAGAATATAATAATAGTAGTATCGCGATAAGTAATAATATAGTCTATATCTAAGTTAAGTATATTATAGGTTCGATAATACTCTATAAAATCGGACTTAGTTCTATTATAAACCTATATTCTTCTTCTATTATCGTGATTTCGAAAAGTCTAGTTTTCGTTATTATCTAGAAGGTTATTATATAAATAGTTTCTTTTATTTATAATACTCTAGCTTTCTTAGTCTTTATCTAGAAGTTTAACTAAGTTTTCTTCGAATCCTTCGCTAGATTTATAAGTTATAAAGTCCTACGAACTCTATTCTGCGCTAGAAGCTTCTTAGTAGTCTAGCTTCCTTTCCGCTAGTCCGAATTCTCTCTTAGGTTTATTCTAGGGTTTCTCTTCTTATTTCTTCTTCTAAGAATAATCACGTGCGAGATATCTTATATTACTATATATATAATAAAGACTCTTCTCTCGACGTTTATCTTTCTTAGCTTAGCTCTTAAATCCTTTCTTTACTTTATCTAATTCTATTAGATTATAATAATTATATTTATTACTTAAGTAAAGCTAAAAATTCTCTTATTACTTACTATATCTTTATAGAAATTAGAGCTTCTAGAGATAAGTAGATATAAAGTATCCTCCTTTTTCTTTCGCTTGTTCTTAGATTTATTTATTAATAGTAATTAACGATCTAATTAAGTCCTCTAAGTTACCTAGTTTACTAGCTCTAGAGAGCTTATCCTTAATATAGTCCTTAAGGCCTCGATAGTATTAGGCTCTTAATCTACTATCTATCTAGTCTAACTATATAGAATATTAATAGAACTCGATAGTATATTTATAGATAGATCCTTATTATCGAATTCCGAGTAAGTGCTTCTTATCTTATTCCTTCTTATTAAGGTCTCTGAAGACTCCTTTATGTAACGACATAAGACTCAAGGCGGTATACAAGTAAGAATAAACGAGTAGGGAGGCTAAGAGCGATCTTATATAGTCTACTATAAAGGAAATAAAAAGATAAGGAAGGAAGAAGAAGAGAGATAGAGTATAAGGCACCTTATATATATATGCCGGTACTAGCCCGATACTATACCGAGTCGGATACTAGTTCTGCTAGGATACCTATAAACTTAGGCCCTAGTATCTATCCTTCTTCTTATATAATATTCAGATAAGCTATTGTTATATTACTCCCCCTCTAAGAAGAGCTTAACCCTAAGCTCGGAAAGTTATAGTTTATACTAGAATTAGTCTTTATTATAACTATTTCCTTTGATATTCGCGTAATAAGCGCTAGCTGCTCTTTAGTAGTAGTAAATTCTTTATTAAGTTCTAACTAGTTACGTCGCTATAATAGTACTATATTAGTCGTAGCTTCTAAATCGGGCGGTAAGTAGTATTTACTTTATCTATTTGCGATAGGAGTCGAGTTTAAGTAAGGCGTAAGGTATATGTAACGACATAAGACTCAAGGCGGTATACAAGTAAGAATAAACAAGTAGGGAGGCTAAGAGCGATCTTATATAGTCTGGTACGAAGGAAACAGAAAGATGTAGAGCTCTGAAGGAGTCTGCACCTTCTATATATATAAGGAGGGTATACCTAAGGCACCGATACTGGCCCGTATCTGCTACGTATACTATGCGCCGTCATATTACCCCCTTCCAAGATAAAGGCTCGCCCTCGAGCCTTTAAAGGCAATAAGAAACGAAAGAAAAGAGAGTTAAATCCAGTCGAATTCCAAATAAAATCCAAGTGATTATTAATCTAAAGCGTAAGACGTAAATTACTCCTTCTCTTGCAAGGCTAGAAGTAGAGCTCCAGACTAGCGCTTTGCGGGCACGCGTAGTCGGGTATCGGTCTGAATTGACTTCTAGTCGGTCCTGAATAGAAGCACGCTATTAGCTGAAAGACGGGTTGATCCCTATATCAAGATTATCGATACTTTTAGTTAGTTGCGACTTGCCGGAGGTCCGTAAATTGTTAATTGAAGAGCGTTCAAGGGTAGGTTCTGTCGGTAATTGTGATACCGAGTTTGCCGAAGGTCTAGGGTTTACCGGTGAAGCCGTAGGAGCTAGCTGAGCCTTCTTAGGAGGCATGGCCTTAGGTAAGCGAGGCTAAGCGAAAGTGATAGAACACTTGAAAGTTATAGAAGAAGCGAAAGTCGAAATCGAATTCTGAAGAAGCCGAAAGATTAAGGAGAGTTAGATATCTTTATTAAGTAGATATAGAAAGTATTAAATTAAAGGTTCTAGTAGAAGGAGGTCGATTCTGCCGAGGGGGATAAATTATACCGGGGTATAAGGGTTACGAGTCGGATTCCGGTAATTTCCGCTAGGGTAATAAGCTACTTCGTCCTAGCTTAAAAGTAAAGTTTTTCGCTATTAGAGCTACTTTCGGAAGGTTAAAGTTAAGTAAGAAGATAAAGGTTCTTTTCTAGTAGAAAGAGGTCGATTCTACTAAGGGGGATAAATTATACCGGGGTATAAGGGTTACGAGTCGGATTCCGATAATTTCCGCTAGGGTAATAAGCTACTTTATCTTAGCTTAAAAGTAAGGTTTTTCGCTATTAGAGCTACTTTCGGAAGGTTAAAGTTAAGTAAGGAGATAATAAATATTTTTCTAGTAGAAGGAGGTCGATTCTACCGAGGGAGATAAATTATACCGGAGTATAGGAGTTATAAGTCGGATTCCGGTAATTTCCGCTAGGGTAATAAGCTACTTCGTTCTAGCTTAAAAATAAAGTTTTTCGCTATTAGAGCTACTTTCGGAAAGTTAAAGTTAAGTAAGAGGATAATAAATATTAGGGCTTATAGGGAAGTTTCTACCTAAAATTCGTCCGCTGTTTTATTTCTTACGTATAAAGGAACGAGTTTCGAAGTATCCGAGAGTGATTTCGTAGTAATACTAGTGCTTTTAAAGCTAAATTATATTTAAATTCCTAGCTATCCGAGAGATCTCTAGAATCTTAGCTCTTTTGAAAACCTAACTATCGAATTCGTAATTGATAGTACTAACTGTTTCCGTATGATTCCGAAAATCTAAGGTAAGTAGAGATAACTCAGCGAAGAGCTCCCTAGTAGTCGTACGTGCGAATCGAGTTTTTTAAGTAAGATATTATTTAATATTATTCCCGGCGGTCTTAATCTTTCTGTTTAATATAACGATATAAGACTTAAGGTAGTATATAAGTAAGAATAAATAAGTAGGAAGGCTAAGAGCGATCTTATATAATCTAGTATAAAGGAAATAGAAAGATATAGAGCTCTAAAGGAGTCTGCACCTTCTATATATATAAGGAGGGTATGCCTAAGGCACCGATACTGGCCTGTATCTGCCACGTATACTATGCGCCGTCACAGTATATAAAGGAAGGAGTTTATTAATATTAGAGCCTTTCCTTTTTAACTGCGATAACTACTTTAACTTATAAGTTTACTCTCCTTAGACTACGATATAGCTCCTATAGTAGATATCGTTACTAACTACTATAGTAGTCTACTGTAATCTTATATATTAATCGACTTAATTAACTCTTCTCTTAATATAAGTAAGTTTCCTATCTTAGTTTTAGGGACAGTCCTTAAGTGTAGTATAAGGGTTTTATAGATCTATAACGCTAACTCCTATAGTGCCTTTACTAGTTCCTACTAGTACTCTTTTAGCGGCGTATTATATATATTACCTACGATATATTCGCGCTTTCCTTAAGATAAAGTATAATAATACTCCTATTTTAGAACTCTTATACTTATTTAATAAGCTTAACTCTAAGCTTTATAAGTATTATTTAGCGTTAAAGAGTAGTTATAAGTATATAAATTACTTAAACCTAAATATAATTATATATACTAACGCGTTATAATTACTTAATTATATTAATACGAAGTATATTATTTTATCTAGTTTACTTTCTAGTAGCGAAGCTAAGGACGTAGAGCTAAATCGGGGTAGTATTATAACTACTTATAAAGCTATTAATCAGATCTATTATCTCGCGAAATCTGCTACTCCTACTATTATATTAGAGATTATTACTATATAATTAGTAGAGACTTAGACTTTAAGGTATTCTATAGAGAAAGTATTTAAGGAGTTAGAGTTTATTAAAGTAGTAAGTTACGATCTTAAACTTTTAGATACTAGTATAATACTAACGCGATATAGGATTTAGATCTTCTAATAGTTAATTCAGTAGAGTCTAAGTTAATAGCTGAAATAGCGTTAAAGTAGATAAAGGAATTAAATAATATTATATAGGAATTTGCGAAAAAAGCTATATTTAAAGCTAGGATATCTAATACTAAAGGAAAAAGGAATTTGCCTTCTAGTTTAGAGATAGTATTAGATCTAGATACTCTCGGACTCTCTCTAAAGAAGAAAGCTCGTAGGATTAGCTATTATACTCGGTTTATTACTAGGGCTACGTTAGTAGATTTAAGTAAGGAGTTAGATATAGTAGTTCTAGTTCTAGATATTCTAGATTTACTAGAAGCTCCGGAGAACTTAGGAGAGAAAACTAATAAAGTAAAAGTAGTTAAAGAAGTAGAGTTTTAGATATAGCGTTATTATAGAGTATAATCGGGAGATTATTCCTAGTAATAAATTCTAATACTAATAACTATAATAGCTTATTATCCTCTAAGTAACTATAGTTATCTATTCTATTTTCCTAAGCTTTAATTTATTAATCTAGTTTATACGGAGGTCTAAGTTTACTTAAGTTAATAGTATAGAAGTCTCTGAGCTTATACGGAGTACTTATTAAGTTAGAAGCGTTATACTAAGTTAAGTCCGGGTTATAGCTTAGCTAGCTAACTTAATACTTTAGATTACCTCTTAGGTGTGACGGCGCATAGTATACGTGGCAGATACGGGCTAGTATCGGTGCCTTAGGTATACCCTCCTTATATATATAGAAGGTGCAGACTCCTTTAGAGCTCTATATCTTTCTGTTTCCTTTGTACTAGATTATATAAGATCGCTCTTAGCTTTCCTACTTATTTATTCTTACTTATATATTGCCTTAAGTCTTATATTATTATATTAAATAGAAAGATTAAGACTGCTGGAGATAGTATTAAATAATATCTTACTTAGAAAACTCGATTCGGACGTACGACTTCGATTATTAGAGAGCTTTTCGCTGAGTTATCTCTACTTACCTTAGATTTTTATACTTCGGAATTATACGGAAAAAGTTAGTACTATTAATTATAAATTCGATAGTTAGGTTTTTAAAAGAGCTAAGATTCTAGAGATCTCTTAGATAGCTAGGAATTTAAACGTAATTCAGCCTTAGAAGTACTAATATTACTACGAAGTTACTCTCGGATACTTCGAAACTCGTTCTTTCGTACGTATAAAATAAAATAGCAAATGAATTTTAGGTGGAAACTTCCCTATAAGCTCTAATATTTATTATCCTCTTACTTAATTTTAACTTTCCGAAAGTAGCTCTAATAGCGAAAAACCTTACTTTTAAGCTAGGACGAAGTAGCTTATTACTTTAGCGGAAATTACTAGAATCCGACTCGTAACTCTTATACCCTAGTATAATTTATCCCTCTCGGCAGAATCGACCTCTTTCTACTAGAAAATATTTATTATCCTCTTACTTAACTTTAACCTTCCGAAAGTAGCTCTAATAGCGAAAAACCTTACTTTTAAGCTAAGACGAAATAGCTTATTACTCTAGCGGAAATTACTAGAATCCGACTTGTAACTCTTATACTCCGGTATAATTTATTCCCTTTAGTAGAATCGACCTCTTTCTACTAGAAAATATTTATTATTCTCTTATTTAACTTTAACCTTCTGAAAGTAGCTCTAATAGCGAAAAACCTTACTTTTAAGCTAGGACGAAGTAGCTTATTACTTTAGCGGAAATTACCGGAATCCGACTCGTAACCCTTATACCCCGGTATAATTTATCCCCCTTAGTAGAATCGACCTCTCTCTACTAGAACTTTTAATTTAATACTTTCTATATCTACTTAATAAAGATATCTAACTCTTCTTAATCTTTTAGCTTCTTTAGTATTCGATTTAGACTTTTATTTCTTTCGTAACCTTTAAGTGTTTTAATTACTCGCTTAGCCTCGCTTATTTAGTAAAACTCGGTATTATAATTACCGGAGATTACGTTTCCCTCTATAGAAGAGATAATCTCGGTACTAAATTAGTATCTACGGTTTCGGTTTAATAGAAATTTAGAAGGTTATCTTGATATTTAATTGCGTTTTATACTTACTTTATTTCCTTAGTTACTTCGATTCTTCAAAGCTCGAGGGCGAGCTTTTATCTTAGAAGGGGGTAATATAACGGCGCATAGTATACGTGGCAGATACGGGCTAGTATCGGTGCCTTAGGTATACCCTCCTTATATATATAGAAGGTGTAGACTCCTTCAGAGCTCTACATCTTTCTGTTTCCTTCGTACTAGACTATATAAGATCGCTCTTAGCCTCCCTACTTGTTTATTCTTACTTGTATACCGCCTTGAGTCTTGTGTCGTTATATTAGGAGCTATATAATAAGTATATCTTATAACTCTTACTCTTATTAAGTAGTAATAACCTCCGGGGGTAAGTTTAGTAACTCCTAGCTTAGTAATAAGTTATCTAGGTCCTTAAAGAGTAATTCAGGGGCGAATATATTATATATAGAAGATCTCGGGAGTAAATCTAGCTTATAGGAGTATCTGATCTTAGCTAGGACCTAGTATAGTCCTGCTTAAAGACTAGATAGCTTCTTACTTAGCTAGTAATTCTTAAGGTTCCTTATAGAGAGAAATACTTTATCTCTAACTTCCTAGTTAATATTATGCTATTTCGGGTTAGTTATAGCGCTTATCTTATACTAGGTAGCTAATATATTAGCTTTTATAACCTCGATAGCGGATTTAGTATATTTAGCTAGGGATTTAGTATTAGTATAATTAAGCTTCTCTTGCGGTATCGATCCGGTAAGTTACTTCTAGTCCTAGCTATTCCGTAGTAGTATATCGTATTTAAGAGTATATAGCGCTATACTAATAGAGTTATAAGGCAGGGTTACTTAGGCGCGGTCTATTATTAGTAGTAGTTCGCTCTAGTTACTCTAGTAGTAATTAATAAAGAGTCTAAAGTATTAGTTAATATATTAATTTATAATCTCTATTTATCTATCGGTTTACTAGTAGAAAGAGGTAGAGAGCTTAACTTTAACTCTAATTATATAGTAAAACTCTTACTAGAAGGATAAGACTAACTAAGCTCCTCGGTCAGATATAATTAACTTAGGAGTATATCCGAAACGATATATTTATTAGATAAATAATATCGCTATCCCGCCAGTATCGATATTATAATAGTATAGTATTAATACGGAGTTTTTCCCTAAGTAGTTAATAAATACTAATATCTTATTAAATCCTTAGTTATTAAGCGAGAAGTCCTTAAAATCTATAGCTAGGTACTATATAGGGTAGCTAGGTACTGGTAATAGGTATAGGAATCCTTACTATTTCGTTTACTTCGGATAAGAGTACTAATAGGAGTAGTAATTATAAGTATACTATTTTATATCTAATACGAGTCCTTTCTAGTAGTAATAAGTAGAAATTATTTTAGCGGTCTTACGAGTATTTAGATAAGCGGAGGAAACTTGATCGTAGACTTCGCTAATTAAATAGGTATATAGCAGAGTATAGCGTTATATATATAGATAATTATTATAAAGTAATAAACTATTATTAATAGTATAGCTATCTCTTAATATATTCTGTTTATTAGAGAATAATTCTTAGTTGAATTAGTATAGTTTCTCGATTAAATTAAAGGAGTTATATACGGGTTCTAGTAGCATATTAGTCTCTAGCGGTATTAGGTATATATAACTAATTTAATCGATATAATACTTAGCTAGTTCTATATTAATCCTAGGGTCTAAGTAGTCTAGAGGTAGTAAAACCTGAGATCTATTATCCCGTTTCTATTATTCCTATATCCTTAGATCTTATTCCCTATAGCTAAGGATATTAGCTTTAGCGTTATCTTTACTAAGTATATATATAATTTGAAAGTTGAATTCGGAAAGGAATTCTATCTATCTAGCTTACTTACTAGTTAGGACCTTAATAGTTATAAAGTATTCTAAGGATCGATAGTCTGTATATACGCCGGTATAGTATCGTAGAGATATAAGTTCCGATCTCTATTTCCGGAAAGACTTAATAATAGTATATAGCTCCTTATTATAGATCTCCTAGTTTAGTTTATATTTATTAAGAATATAGGAGTAGAATCTAATTAGATATTACTAGTTATCTTTATATAATTAGGAGATAACTCTAGCTATTATATTATTAGAAGTATTAGTTTCTAGTTTAGTTTATAATTTAAAGTCGAAATAGTATAATTTCTATACTAATAGTAGCTATTAACGTAAATCGTTAAAGGACTTCTTATAATCGTTAGTGAAATTCTATAGTACTATAGGCCGAGTAAGCACTAAGAGAGGTTTAGCGATAAGGCCGAAATTCCGAATAAATTAATAGTAGAACCTATAGAATCCTAAGAAGGATTTTATAGCTATTACTGTTTCGGGGTACTTCTAGTCTACTAATAGTATTACTTTCTCAGGATCTAGCTCGATTCCGTTAGTAGTAATAATATATCTAAGGTATTTAGTCCGAGTAATATAGAATTCGCTTTTCTTAATATCTACTTAAAGTCTAGTATCTATTAAGTATTATAGTACTAATTTAATATATTCCTTATATTCCTAGAGCGTTTCCGAGTATATAAAGATATTATCTAAGTAAGCTATATAGAAATTATC
>FJUW01000004.1:1767608-1900932 GCA_900074885.1 Rhynchosporium graminicola | reverse complement strand
TAAAGGACTTCTTATAATCGTTAGTGAAATTCTATAGTACTATAGGCCGAGTAAGCACTAAGAGAGGTTTAGCGATAAGGCCGAAATTCCGAATAAATTAATAGTAGAACCTATAGAATCCTAAGAAGGATTTTATAGCTATTACTGTTTCGGGGTACTTCTAGTCTACTAATAGTATTACTTTCTCAGGATCTAGCTCGATTCCGTTAGTAGTAATAATATATCTAAGGTATTTAGTCCGAGTAATATAGAATTCGCTTTTCTTAATATCTACTTAAAGTCTAGTATCTATTAAGTATTATAGTACTAATTTAATATATTCCTTATATTCCTAGAGCGTTTCCGAGTATATAAAGATATTATCTAAGTAAGCTATATAGAAATTATCTAGGTAGTCTAGTAGTATATTATTCATATATCGCTAGTACGTACTAGGTCTATTATAAAGCCTAAAAGGTAGTACTTTATATTTATAGGATCCGAAGCGGGTTCGGAAAGTAGTATACTCTTCTGATTCAGGGTCTGTATAGATATAGTTAAATACTACTCGGATATCTAGTTTAGTAAAGATTAATACTTTAGATATATAAGTTAAGAGCTTATTAATCCTAGGTATTAAGTATGAATCCTTTTAAGTAATTATATTAAACTTATAATAGTTAATATAGAAGCGTAATCCTCTATTAGCTTTTTTAATAAATAGTATAAGTAATATAAAAGGACTTTAGCTAGATTCGATAAATCCCTTATCTAGGTTCTCTATAAGATACTCCTTAGTTACTTGTAATTTGTCTATAGATTACTAATATAAGAGCGAATATACGTTAGGTAATAGTTCTTCTAGAATAATTTTATAATTATATAAGCGATATAATAGAAGAATATTAGAATCCCGCTTAGAAAAGGCTTCCTTAAGGGTATAGTACTATTCTGGTAGCTTTTCGGCTACGAGTTATTCAGTATCAGGATCCTTAGGAGAGTTACTATTTAGATAGTCTTATAAGAGGCGGTTTATCTCGTAGATACTAGTAAAGAATAATTCGGAACCTTTATATTTTATATTAAAGTGAAAAGCTATAGTACTAATTTAGTAAATCGGAACTAGTTTCTAGATCCTCGGAGGTTAAGAGGAGTACTTATAATAGAGTTTCGGCGTAAGTACTTTTCTCGATGAATTCGGAGCGGAAAAGGGTTCGGATTCCTTAGCGATAAGCGGAAATAAGTTAAAAAGTAAGGATAATATATTAATATATTATATCGCTACTATTTAGTATAATTAGTATTAGTCTAGCTAATTTATAGTTAAGTCCTGCGTATTAGCGTCGATTTAGTAAGATCGATTAATACTAAGTTTACGAGGTAGTAGAGTTATAATTATCTCCTTATCGTATTAAAGGGTAGCTAGATAGTATTCCGACTATAGTAGCTTATAATAGAGTATATCTAGCTTAACTTGAAATCGTCGTATCTATTTAATACTAATAATTATATCTTATTATCCTAAATCGAGGAGAGTAAAAAGGTAGTTATAAATACGCCTACTATTAATAGAAAGGTATAAATATATAAAATAGGTAATATAAGTTCTAATAGACTATTAGAAACTACGTATTAGAATAGAATAAGGTAATAGCTCGATTTTAATACTAAGGGCCCCTGATAATTATCCGGTAAGAGTATAATTAATAAATAGATAACTATTCGCTCTAGTATTAAATAAGCTATTTATAGAGACTCCTAGCTCGTTTATATTAACTATAGTTAGGTATATGAATTACTTATCTCTTATTAGGGAGTTAAAGTCTAGATTAGAGAGATTATACTTACGTAGACCTAGGAAGGAGTTTTTATTTAGGCCTTATTGTTTCCCTTAAGTATTAGTCTAGATTCGGAGAGTATATCTTCTATTACTTCCTTAGTTACTTAATCCTCTTCTGGAAATTCGTTAATTAATTAAACCTTAGGTAAGTTAGAGTAGTCTAGCTTAATATAACTAAGCTATCTATAACTATAATACCTAAGGGGTTCTCCGGTCGAGGTAGTAGGGCGTTTTAGCGCGGAGGGAGTACTAGCTTATACTAAGGTAGAAGTATATACGTATAGTGCGGGAGTGGTTTATCGAGGAGCTAAGCTTAAGGACTAGTAAGAGGTAGAACTAGTAGTAGTCGTAGTAGTAATAGTAAGCTTACGGTACTATACCTAGGTAGTAGCTTTCTCGGGATAGGTACGTTCTGAGTTATAGTAACGCTCGGTATTAAAAGAAAGTAAGGATCTAACTATAGAAGCGTAGTCCTTATTCTATATTAGTTTAATAATAAGAGTTAAAGCGCGTAAGGATAGTATAATCTTATCTTATATATAGAAGAACTACTCTTTCTTTTTAATTTTACTTTAGATAGTAGCGCTTTGAAATTAACTACGAAACTCGATAAAGGTCTCGCGTATATAGCTAGGTTATTATATTTCTAGGTAGTAGAAAGCGTTATAGTAGTTATCTTCCTCTAAACTAGTAAGAAAGTTCTTCTCTAATAAGGAGATTATTTTATCGCTAGTTTTAAACTTATTAGTAAGGTACTAAAGCGTAAGATACTCTTTAGCTAATCTAGTAACTAGCTCCTATACGAGAACGCGCTAGGAGAAGTCTGTAGGGTAGTAGTCGGCGTTTATAACTAGCCGGTCTCGTATCGATACTCTCTATTAGAGGAAGGTAAGGTCCGATCTATTATCTAGGGGTAGGATCTTCTTAGTAAGATAAGACTTCTTAGGGCGTGATTCTACTAATTCGGCGCTAGGAGAGGGAGATAGTTTATTAGGAATAGTATCTTCTCTCTTAGTGCTACGTATCGGAATAGAGTTTATTAGGTTATTAAACTCCGCTATACGCGGAGATTATAGTATTAGTTCTAGTAGGAGAGTCGAAGATAAGCGAGGGACTCTTATAAGGAACTTATCTTATACGGAGATTAGTTTATCTATAGTATCTTCTAGAGAGTTATTCTTTTCCTCCTAGTCTACTAATTATTATAAGAGGGAACGGATCAGGTTCGAGTTACTTGTAGTAGTAGGAGTACTTAGCGATTATACTCTTAGTAAATTTCGCTTTTATTTTCCTTTCCCTCTTAGTTAGTACTTCCTTAATAAGGTATTAATATTCTCTAGGGCAGGAGATATTTAGAGTAAGGAAGGGTATAATAGATTAGGTTCGGAGGTAGAGCAGAGGGGATCGCGTCGAGTTCCTTTAGAACTAGAGAAGTCTCTAGTTTATTAGTTAAGAGCTATAATAGTAGCTTAAAAAGGGGTATATTAGGGCTATTTCAGCGGTAATACGTAGAGGTTAAAGTTCCGGGGTATTTATTATACTTTCTTTAAAATCTGTCTATAATTCCTTTATACTAAGGGAGTTATTAAAGGAGCGTTAGCGAAGACTTTCTCTATTGTACTATTTATAATAAGCTAAATCAAATCCTGATTTATAGTTATCCGAGAGATCTCTAGTATCTCGGCTATATATAAGTAGTTATCGAATAACTAACTTAGTAGTAAGATATTATAGTAAGCTATCTCTAGCTATCTTAATCTTTTTATTTAATATAATGATATAAGACTTAAGGCGGTATATAAGTAAGAATAAATTAGTAGGGAGGCTAAGAGCGATCTTATATAGTCTACTACGAAGGAAATAAAAAAATAAGGAAGGAAGAAGAAGAGAGATAGAGTATAAGGCACCTTATATATATATGCTAGTACTAGCCTGATACTATACCGAGTCGGATACTAGTTCTGCCGGGATACTTATGAACTTGGGCCCTGGTATCTATCCTTCTTCTCATATGATATTCAGGTGAGCTGTCGTCATACTTTAATAATATTAGTAAAGCTTATAGGAGTTCGAAAGATAACTCAGCCTTTTTCAGTTATAGTAATAGAATAAGCCTTAGATAAGTATCGATTAACTAAGTAGTTACTTAAAGCTAGCTTAATCTAGTAAGCTATAGTATCGCGGAGGAATAAGGCGATCTATAGGACTTTAAGGGAGTCTGCTTCGAACTTATCCTTATTAAAGGCGAGGTATATCTAGTACTAGAGGATAAACTATCCTAATTTATTATAGTTCCTATAATAGGTATTAGGTAATTTCACACGAAGCGGTATACTCTTATCGACCTTATTAACCTTATCCGGCTTACTAGTCTAAGAGCTTTCTCTTACGATAGATCCTTCTTTAGTAGCTATTTCGTTCTTACTAACGATACTTCAAGTAAAGTACTTAAAGTATAACGTTCCTAGTTCTAACTAGTACGCGGTATATAAGCTTATTAGTTAGTATTAGCTATAAAGTAAAGTAAATAAGAAGTTCGGTTCTTAATTAGAATTAAGACGTTATAAGCAGGTATTAATTACTATATGAATTTGAGCACGAAGCTCTTATCTAATAGTAGAAGTACTAGTCTTATATAGAGCTTTCGTTCCCTTATACTAGCTATATAAGACTGTCTTATAGAGCGTGCAAGCTCTCGCGACTTATCTAGTAATCTAGTATATCATATGATCCCGGATTACCTATAGCTATAATACTATTATTATTATAATACAGGTAGGCGTATAGTACTACTCGCTAGTTTATACTATAACCGTGTAAGTACCTTTCCTCTAATGGTACTAACTCCCTCTGGTACTAAAACTCGTCTGATATATATTACTAGGTGGTACTATTAATATTCTGGTGCCAGGACGGTTTTGGTGCTAAGAACTAGGCCGATTCGTGACAGTTATAAGGTTATATAGCTTATATATACGTACTAAAGGAGTATAGAGTAAGTAAACTAGAACCTACTGGAATACTAGTTATATTTATTAGATATAAGAATACTATGGAGCAATAGAGATTCTATAATCTAAGGAATAAGAAGATTATTAAGTCTTCTAGTCTAGTCTTCTATAAGGATAAGAAGCTATAGTGGAACTAGGGAGAAAACAGGCAAATTAGAGACTTAGTATTACCCTAGGATAAATAGGATAGGGTTCAACTATCTATTTATATAGGGAAACTACTACCCTAAGCACCGGAGGAGAGTAGAGAGGGTCAGGGAGCCGGAAGCTCTGAATACTCTTCTAATACTCTAGAAGATTAGGAGATTAATAGTAATATAATTATCATAGATATAGGAGCTGAAGAAGATCGTACTCGTGATACTATATCAGAAGCAGGAGAAGAAGCTAAATGTGACGACTGGTCAGGTTTGGAGGTCTCTCCCTATTGGTAGAAACACTTACTGCTAAGCGAGATTACACGAGTAGAGTTTGGGGGCCCCTTTTCATGTATATACTTCTATTCTCTCTCTACTTCTTCACTCCTTAGTTGTAGATTCTCAAGTGATTCTTACTACTTCATATTCATAGCAATGTGAGGTCTTATTACTCAGGTAGTTTTGAGACCTTTCTAGAGTAAGCGTCACACTAAAGAGATCGTACTCGTAATAAAGTATTAGAAGTAGAAGAAGAAGAGAGAGCTAAAGAAGAGTCTGAATTAGACTCAAATTCAATAGCTCCTAGAAGATCGACTAGAATTCGTACTAGTACCTGGAAAGCTATGAAGGCACTTACCCTCTAAGAAGACCTTATAGTGAAGGTCCGAGAATCGATTAAAGAAGATTATTTTGATCGGAGTGATTATTCGGCTCAGAGGGCCTATATTACTTCAGAAGGCTCTATCATAGTTCTAAATATTAAAGTAGAAGCCCTAGCTAGTAAGAATAAGTTATACTAGGAGGAAGTAATTACTACTGAAGTAGCTAAGCTATAGTCTCTTAATACCTAGAAGGTAGTCGATTTACCTAAAGGTTAAAGAACTATAGGTTACTGTATAGTATTTATAGTTAAATTAATACTTTCTAGTCTTATTGATCGATTTAAAGCTAGACTTATAGCCTAAGGGTTTAGCTAGAGGTTAGGTGAAGATTACCTAGAAACCTTTAGCCTTACCTTAAAGATAGGAAGCCTACGTATAGTACTAGCTATAGTAGCGTAAGAGGACCTGGAATACTATTAATATGACGTAGTTTCAGCCTATCTAAGGGCTGAACTATATGCTAAGGTCTATATAAGACCTACTGAGGCTCTTCGAAAAGCTATTGGAATTATAAACTAGCAAGTACTATTACTCTTATTAGCTTTATACGAGCTGAAATAGTCTGGAAGAGAGTAATATATTACCGGCTATAGGGGGTTGAAAACACTAGGTTTGGAACCTATTTTCAATAAATCTAGTATATTTATTAATAAGGAGAGAGGAGAGATTATACTCCTTTATATTAATAATATACTAGTTATTAGAAAAGATCTCCAGAAAGTACAGAGTACTATAGACGCTATTAGAGCTCTATAGGAGATTAAAGATCTTAGAGAAGTATAAGTGATTCTTAGTATAAGAGTTACTAGAGATAGAAAGAGGCGTATACTATAGTTAGACTAGGAGGTCTATATAAATAGTATACTAGAAAGGTTCCGACTTCAGGAAGCGAGTGTAGTTAATATACCTGATTCTGATCGAAACGCCTATATAGCTTCAGAACCAGGAGAGGAGTTAACTAATCAATTAGAGTACTAGAGTACTATTAGTACTACTATATAGTTAGCACGTAGTACGAGGTTTGATATATCGTACTCTATTAGGTAATTATTAAGATTTTGCAGTAATCCGGCGATACGGCACCGGAATTCATAGACCTGTACTATAAGGTATATTAAGGGTACTAAGAATTAGAAGCTTAAATTAGGGGGTGAATCTGACTCTCCGGGAGTCAAATTATAAGGTTTCTGCGATGCCGACTATGCTGGAGACCTAGAAGATCGATTATCGACTTCAGGGTATATATTTACCTTAAATAATAGACTAGTTATATAGTCCAGTACTAAGCAGAGGTCTATAGCACTCTCTACTAGTCAATCAGAGTATATAGTAGCTACAGAAGCTTGTAAAGTGTGACGACTAGTCAGGTTTGGAGGTCTCTCCCTATTAGTAGAAACACTTACTGCTAAGCGAGATTACACGAGTAGAGTTTAGGGGCCCCCTTTTCATATATATACTTCTATTCTCTCTCTACTTCTTCACTCCTTAGTTGTAGATTCTCAAGTGATTCTTACTACTTTATATTCATAGTAATATAAGGTCTTATTACTTAGGTAGTTTTAAGACCTTTCTAGAGTAAGCGTTATATTATCTATAACTCTTTTACTTACGTCTAGGAAGATAGTAAATATCTACTTATATTATACCTCTATGCCTAGAGCTACTAAACGTAGGAGACTACGCTATATAGAGAAGGCCTATACTAAGTATAAACTTAAAGAATAGTACCTAAACCGAAGTAACCTAAGTCCGATAAATCGACTACCGGTTCTCTAACTCCCTCTACCTCCTATTCTTCGGCGACTCGTAATACTCGCCGTAACCTACCTCTCTCTATAGTAGAGAGTACTTACGATAACGTCTCGTCCGAGTTAAGCTCCTTAACTCCTATTATAATTAACGAACTTACTAAGTCGCTAAACCTCCCCGATAATACCCCTATATTAATAGCAACTATAAGTAACTTATAGGAAGACCGCGCTTACTAGCTATAAGAGGCAGAAAGGAAGCTCGCGGAAGAGAGATAATTAAACGCTAACCTATCTATAGAACTACGCTAGTTATAGGACGAGTTCCTAGAACTACGCTAGTTGACTGCCTAGCGCTCTGCTAAGTCTATATCGTTTGATAACGTTTAATCGCCTATAATACTACTACTATTAATTAAAGAAGATAACGCTACTCTTACGCCTGATAATCGTCGTCGAGAATAATCTACTAGAGGAATATCGTTAATATTATACGCTACGCGTATAGAGAAGATACTGAACCTTCTAAATAAGCTCTCTGATAGAATCGACTACTCTCTAAAACTCTAGGAAGTGCAGATACGTAACGCCCTCCGGCGCTACTCTAGCTACTTCATCGACGAAGATTACTATAAAGATTAGTTACTTAACTAAATAGAAGGAATAGCTAGAACCTACCTAGAACTCTCGTTCCTGGAACTAGAATATAACGAAGAAGGCAGTATAATCGATTCACTCGATATGATTACTTAACTCGTCTCCTTCTTATCTAATCTATATAACTAATAAACTGTAAGAGCTAGCTACTCCGCGCTAAAGATAGATTATAAGCAGACCTTCTGGACGTTCTATTATAAGTTTCGTACGCTAGCTCGTAAAGCTAGAGTAAATAATCAATCGACTCTGAAAATGGACTTATAGGAGAAGCTACCTGCACGGCTACGGAAATAGCTCTTCTAATAGTACCGAACGTTAAGGATACTAGAAGAATACGTTAAGGCTATATAAGCTGAAGACTAAGGTTAATTTATTAAAAAGACTTACTATTCCGAGTCTTCGGCTAAGGCTAGCGCGACTCGGGAACGCCCTATAAATACCTCCTCCTAGCGCTATAGTACTAACTCCTCTTCTTATCTGCAAATTAGTCTTCCTACGCCTAAGAACACTAGTGCGACTAGTAAATAAGCACTATACTCTGCACGAAACGATACGCCTCGTGCATAATCGCCGGCGAATACTCCTTATCACTTTACGCTTACCTTATATCTACGCTTATTATTAGCTCGACCTAATACTCCGCATCGAATCAACGTAATTAACGCTAATAATAACGTTGACAGCGAGCTAGAAGAAACGTACGACGACGCTTAGGAGTATGTCAAACCGCTAGTAAAAGACTACGCCTAGGGAAAGACTCCTTCCTAGGTAGTATACGAGATATGCGATATCTTAACCTTACGAAGCTTCTTAGTAGTTAATCGTTTACTACACGTGCTACTCTTACTAAGAATAGACTCTTATATAAGCTACCTGCACTTCTCGATTCTAGAGCTAATAGATACTATTTTATTAATTATTCTTTTCTTAAATCCCTTTCCTTCTTCTTAAAACCTTTAATTCACCCTCTACTAAACGTAATTCCTATTAAAGGCTTTAATAGCGTTAATAGTAGTACTATTAGCTACTATATAATACTTAATTTGATAGTAGATCGTCGCGTTCAGGTATTTACCCCCTTTCTTATTACTACTCTCGGAAATCACGGTATTATACTCAGAAGGACCTAGCTTTCAGAATATTAAGTACTCTTAGATACCTCCAAACGATAGATCATTTAGCTACTATATATTCCTCCTAGTAACGTTTATAGCTCTCCGATCGAGATTAAGGACTTACGTAAATACTATACCTACTAGCGCTACTAACACGACGCTAACGAACGAAACAAACGCCTTAATTAGTTCTAGGAAGCGTACGAGAAATAGTAAAGCGCAGCTAACTCTCCTATTAATATTCGAGCTGTTATTAACTCTATCTCTATTATTAAATAACTATTACTAGCTCGGAAGCGCATTTCTAGGGAGACTTATAGCTATAAAAACATCTAAAACTCTCCCCTAGAGAGTATTCCATAGGCAATTAACTCTCTGTTACTACCGCCGATTAGTTAGGACTATTTCTCTAGCGTTTATACTACTTATTATAGATACGACGAGCCTAAGTGTTTATTACCTAAAGAATAAGAATAAAGTAGTAAAGAGAAGTCTTTATACTCTAGAGAAGCTACTAATATATAGCTGAAGTGCGTACGATTCAGCGACATTATCGCTTATATCCCGCGTAAATCTCTACTTTAACCCTAATTAGAAGTCTCTATATTAAAGACCTACGTATAAGACTACGCCTATGCAATTCATACTATAGACTAATAGTTACTCGGAATACTATCTCGCGACTTAACGGAAGCTACTTAAAGTACAAAAACAGCTACTACGACATTTCGGAAGTAATAAAGATCACCTCGTATGCTCAGATCTCTTCTAGAGCTTCCTACGCTAGAGATTTATATAATTAGCAGCTTAGCTTTCTATCTCTTATATAAACACTAGAAGTCTTCTAATAATAAGATCTTCTCTACTACTCTTTATAAGATAGATAAGCTTCTTAACGACCGAATCGCAGTTTAGTAACGTAATACTACTATCGTATCTTTAACTATCGACCTTATAGAACGTCGTAAAACCGCCTAGTAATTTACTATTAGCTTAAGCGAATTAGATTCAGAACTATAGATCCCTTACGAGTATAGCTAGTAAGTATACGTCTTTTCTAAGGAAGCTAGCGATATTCTCCCTCCTTATCGCTTATACGATCACCGAATTAAGCTTAAGGAAAGGGCCGAGAAGAATCTCAAATACTCCCCCTTATATAAGATATTAGCTAAAGAACTTAAAGTTATTAAGGCGTATATTACTAATAACTTAGCTAAAGGTTTTATTGAACCTTCTTAAGTACTATACGCTGCACTTATTCTTTTCGTTAAGAAAGCTAATAGAAGTCTAAGATTCTATATCGACTTTCGCGCACTTAATAACCTTACGAGGAAGGATTAATATCTACTGCTATTAATCGATAAAACGCTAGCTAGAATCTCTACTACTAAGATATTCACTAAACTAGATATTCGCTAGGCGTTCTACCGAATTCGAATAGATCTAGCCTCTGAAGAGTATACGACCTTCCGGACCTATTATAATATATATAAGTGCAAGGTACTCCCTTTCGGTCTAACTAATAGCCTTACGACGTACTAGCGATATATGAATAACGTCTTATTTGATTACTTGGACGACTTCTATATAGTATATCTAGATAATATTCTGATCTACTCTGACGACTTACTATAGTATTAATTACACGTATATAAGGTGCTATAACGATTATAAGACGCTAGATTATAAGCTAACCTTAAGAAGTATGAATTCAACGTTACTCGTACTAAATACCTTAGATTTATTATCTCTACTTCTGGGATCGAGGTAGACCCTAAGAAGGTTAATATTATATAATCTTAGAATTACCTGACTATAGTTAAGGGCATATAATTGTTCTTAGGCTTTTATAACTTCTACCGACGATTTATTAAGGACTACGGAATTATTATAAAACCTCTTATATAACTTACTAAAAACAACGTATTATTTCGGTTCGCTAGGGAGTATAAAGATGCCTTTAATCACCTAAAGTACGCTCTCACTTCGGTACTACTCCTCTACTACTATTAGTAATATCTACCTTATATAATCGAAATAGACGCTAGTGATAGAGTAATAGCAGGTGTGCTATCGCAATAGTATAACGAAGACTAGTTCCTAGTAGCTTACTTCTCTAAGACTATACTACCTGCCGAGCTTAATTACGCTATTCATAATAAGGAAATACTTATAATTATACGATCTTTTAGTAACTAGAGATCTGAGCTCGTAAGCGTACTATATTAGATCCGTGTTATTACTGATTATAAAGCTCTTAAGTACTTTATGACCTCTAAACAGCTGAACGTACGATAAGCCTGATAGGCCGAGCTACTCGTAGATTATAACTTTATAATTATCTATCGACTTAGGAAGTATAATCTACTCGCTAACGCTCTCTCTCGCAGAACAGATGAATTAGACGACTAGAATAACGCTAAAAGAACCTAGCGTTTATAGTAGCTACTACGCGAAGACTAAATCGATCTAGTACTACTTATAAGTAACCTCCGGAACAGCTCCGACTCTATAGATAACTTTAAGCTTATTAACGCCTTAGAAGTCGCCGACTTATCGCTAGTCTTTTCTATAGTATAGCAAGTACTTGATACTAATCGTATTACGCTATTACTCTAAGCTTTACGGAAATAAGCTCTCTCTACTACTCTTAGAAAACTAACTATAGAAAAAGATCTTCTACTCTATGAAGGAAGACTAATTATACTTAACGTCTTATACTTTCGCACGCTACTTATACGCGAAATATACGACCGATTAGAGACTACTTATCTAAGTGTAAAGAAGACCTTATAACTACTAGTATTATAATACTAGTAGTACGGAATCGCTTCAACTATTAACTAGTACTACTATAACTATTATACTTACCGACGAATTCAAGTGCCGCGTGATAAGAAACCGGGCTTCCTCTAACCTCTGCTTATACTATTATATCTATAGGAGTATATTATAGTCGACTACTATAGCTTTAACCGCGATAAACATAACTACGATAATATTCTTATATTTATCGACCGTTTTAGTAAATAAGTAATTAGTATTCTATACCGAAAGACTTCCGATACGCGCGACCTTATAAAGCTTTACTTATACTACGTATACTGCTATTTTAGAGCTCTATTAATAATTACTTCTAATAGAGGGCCTTAATTCGTTTCCTGTTTTTAGACTATAGTTATTATAATTCTCGGTACTAAAAGATAGCTTTCTATAGTAGACTACTTATAAATAGATAGCTAAATAGAGATCTATAACTAATATCTCTAATATAGATTACGACCTTTTATCTCTTACTATTAAGACGACTAGTCGGAATTCTTACTTATTATAGATTACGCCTAGATAACTCTCTCTTACGAATCCCTTAGAGGTCTCTTACCCTTTAAAGTCGTTTATAGATATATATCCCGCGTTAATTAGAATTAGAAAGACCTACTTAACTCTACTACGCCTACTAATAAGTTAAATACTTAGTAAGCTCTAGATTACGCTAATCGCCTACGTGACGCCTAGACTACCGCTCAATCTAGCCTCTAACGTGCATAAGCTAAGATATCCTAATCCTATAATCGCTCACGCTATAAAGTCGACTTCACTATAGATAACCTTATCTAGCTAGATATACGCTACTTTACGAGTACTCGACTTAGTAAAAAACTCGACTTCCTAACTAATAGACCCTTCTATATAATTGAAAAGGTCGGAAGCTCTTATCGCTTAGAGCTCCCTGCTAGTATAAAAGTATATAACGTATTCCCTGCTGCTAAGCTACGGAAGTATCTAAACGACTCCTTACTAGGATAAACCTTACTGCTACTACTACCTATTAATATTACTAGTGATAATAAATAGGAGATCGAAGATATACTTGCGTGCCGTAAGTAGCGTAATAGCCTCTTATACCGAGTTTCCTAGTTAAATCAAGATGTCGATCTTATATAGTACGACGCTATAGACGTTAAATACGCTCCCGCTAAGCTATAATAATTCTATCTTAATAACCTAACGTAAGCTAGACCTCCTGCTAGACTACTTAATTAGCTAAAAGCTTTCTACAATAGAATTAATAATTACGACTACTTTAATAGTAATAAGGAGATAGACTAACGCTTAAGGGCGAGCTTTTTTCGGAGGGGGTGGTAGTTTAACGACTAGTCATGTTTAGAGGTTTCTCCCTATTAGTAGAAATACTTACTACTAAGCGAGATTATACGAGTAGAGTTTAGGGGTCCCCTTTTCATTTATATACTTCTATTCTCTCTCTACTTCTTCACTCCTTAGTTATAGATTCTCAAGTGATTCTTACTACTTTATATTTATAGTAATGTGAGGTCTTATTACTCAGGTAGTTTTGAGACCTTTCTAGAGCAAGCGTCACATAAAGTAGGAATATGGATCAGAGGACTTCTAATCAAATTAGGGTATATATAATACCTATCTATAGGTCTGTTAGTACCTATTTACAGCGATAATACAGCCTATATTGCGCTTGTAAAGGACCCTATAGCCCATATAAAGTCGAAGCATATTAAGGTCAGATACTACTATATTAAGCAACTAGTAAATTAGGGTATAATTAGTATTAAATATCTGAATACTACGGAGATAATAGCTAATATACTAATAAAACCTCTACCGAATATAGCCTTTAAGAGGTGTATTCGTGACTTCCTAGGGAAGTAGTAGCTAGGGCCACAAGTAGTAGTTTTATAGGGTTCTATAGTATGAAGTAAGGGGGCTGTTGAGTATAGGTAGTGTAAGTAGTATAGTATAGAGTATAGTACGGAGTAGCGTATTCACCGGAAGTACCGGAGTTAAATAGCGTACTTAACTAATTTACTAGTACTGGAAGTACTAGTAATAGTACGTAAGATACGTACTTGGATTACTTAGATTACTGTATAGATACCTATATATATAGCTACTTCCTCCTATAGAAATTGAACCTCTATCGAATTCAAATGCAACACCATGGAAATCAATCGACATCCTCTGGAATAATCAGCCACCTTTCTGTTCACACCCCTCTGCGCCAGTTGCTTGTAAGCTTTCGATTTCAGGGCATAAGTAGGAGGAGTCAATAAAAGTTGTCAAGCCATTGGAAAATAACTTTGTAAACACTGGCACCGTTAGAAGTTTGACCGAGAAGTCCGGTGTCGCCCCACAGCGAGCAAGGCGATGGTTGTTCTAAAGCACGGAGTTTTCTTTCCGGGTACAGCTCAAGGGTGAATAATTCTTGAAGTTTGAGCTCCCTCATGTCTTGAAATTATCGCCATGTTTCATTACACGAAATCTGTAGGGAATTGGGCTCGTGGGGAGGTGCTGACGACGGGGACTATTTCCGCTAGTCCTCGGTTGTCGTTCGGTTCCAAACAGCGAAACGGCTACATTGTCATTTTAGGATTAAAGATATTTAGTGCCACTGAACCGATTCTTCACCGCACGAGAATATTTTTATAGTGGGTCTAGTTTAGATCTTTCTCGGCCTTATAAAGGCTTTCTTTCGGCCTCGTGTCGCTCCAAATCTTACCAACTTACTATTCCGCACAATGATCATTTTGTGAGCCGTACGAGACTGCTATTGTAATACACGCAAGAAGGAAGACTTTCATAAGTCTACTCATCATATTTGAGTCGATACCCAAAAAACGGTGCTTGTCAAGATGTCGGCTTCAGATCTGCATAATATTGTGCCTCGAGGTGTGTTCGACTAAATCCCCTCTGACATAGCGCAACTGATACCAGTGTCCTGAAGCTGGGACTGATAGGACGAGCATCTTAGAATGGGATGGCGAGAATTTGTTGGAACGAACGGGTTCCGTTTTTGTGACAAAGCCGCAAATTTGTCGTGGGTTTAAAAAGAACCAAAAATCCAACGGGTTTTCAGACCTGCCAACAGAGCTCAAACTCGTGATTGTAGGTTGCCGTTATCTCTTTCATGCTTGCATTCTTATGTCTGGAGCCATATTCTTTCAATGGCCCTGATCGTTTTTGCTGACGCTTGATTGTAGTTAAAGTACGCTTTGCCCAATCCTCGAGTACTATCCCTGGAATATAACGCAGAAAGAAACAGAGGCGCCTCAGATGACGAGGGCTTCTCAGATGACGAGAACGCCTCAGATAACGAGAGCGCCTCGGATGACGAGAGCGACTCAGAGACCGAGGACCTAGAGGACTTTAATCCCGAGGGATTTCACTTGCAGCCTTGCAGCCCAGGTACGGAGCAGATTCTCAATTACCGCCTCATCTGCAGAATGGCGGAGGAGATATTCCAGGAAAATTACTCGAAACTTGAGCCGGAAATTTTGACTAGTAAAGAATCCGAACTCTCAGCTATCGATTCATGGCTGGCTTCCACCATCACCGATGACAGCTACGGCGCTGTCCCCCAAACAAGACAGTACATTGACAGGAAGCGAGATGCCCTTCTGCTTCTTGGTGACACAGGTTATAATCCTCATCGTGAGAAATCGATCCTCTGGTTTATGGCAGAAAACAAAGTGAACTTTCCTGGCGTTGCAAATATCGTCGTTTATCTCGATAACTTCTACTGGCGCTATAGTCCCCTAGGTTTTAATACCGTGCTTCGGAATCTGGCTAGCGCACGTTCGCTAAAGAATATCAAGATCGCGTCCTCTGGGTATGTCCCAGCCACTAACATACTCGATGACGTCTATTTTCTTGATACGAGCCTTGAAACACGTCAAATCCTCCAAATGGCCGACGTAACACTTGGTCGTGTGGAATCTGAGCAACCTGACGATAGTTATAGACTTTGGGGCTTTGACTCAACCTCTGAGGCTACTAGGCTCGCTAAAGATCTTCGGTATGAGTCCAATGCTGATGATAGTCTGTGGGCAGCTATCCGGGTAGAATACTGCATTGCAGTCAATCTAAGGACCGCGCGCATAAGACAATTTGGACCACCTCAAATTCCTGAAGAGGTCCTCATTATATCACATCGCCTCGAGTCATTTTGTGGACGATGTATGGTGCCGTGCTCATACGATGGCTCCCTCCCTACCTACGATACATACTACCGACTCGATAGCGTGTTCACAGAGGACTGGCCACTTGGAAGGTAAAAAGATATCCGATGAAGAGTTCGGATGAGTAGGAAGGGGGGGGGGGAAGGATATGGAGAATATCCTGCTCATCTTGCAGAAAATCGATGCAAACGAATCATAACGGGCGATGGGATATAGAGTATATTGAGGTTTACTCGGGTTTGGGGCCTCATAATCAATTGGTTGTTGAATAAATCATACACGATGCTTCCCGCTCTATGCTTTCTTCACAAACTTGTCTGCCATCATATGCTCCCGTAGGAGCCATACACCAGCTACCGTTGCACCTGGCCCTAACAGTACTGTACTCACAGTCATCTGGATCGCTATCTCGCCTGTCGATATGTCTGCTTTTCCAAAATTCTTTAAATCCCACATAACTCCCCACGCGGAAGCAAGTGCCGCAGTCAAAATGACCAGACAGTCGACTTGGAAGAGATAATGCAGGCTTCCACTTAAAGTCAGGCGCTCTGTAGCTGGAACGTGGAGCAGCGAGTGTACGAATGATACTTGCGAAAGTCTTTGCGATATGCAAAGGGCCATAATGACAATGTGCACAATGGCGGAGACGGCGAGTCCAGCGCTATATACTCGGTGCAAATATTTGAGATTTATCTGGGACTTAGTCGCCCTTTTTGTTGTTTCCTGCTTTGTAATGAATGTCGAGATGATGAATATCAATAGATTGACGTAGAGTGGGGAAGGTTGCCATAAAACAATAAAAGCTTGATGGATTCTGAATCCGGAATCTGGGAATGGGATATACAATGCGATAGTCGGTAAGAGATATCCGAGACTCAGGGCGGGAAAAAGTGCCTTTGCATAGGATATATCTAGTAATCTTGATGCCGGAGACCAAGAGCTTTGCTTGGCTGAATTCCTGAAGAACAGCACATACCACAATGGAATTACAACAGCTCCACCAACAGTTTGGTAGAAAAGTGCCCAGACTGAAGTCCTATGAATCGTTATGTTAGTTACTCTTAATCTCTCGTGATTCGGAATTCTTTACTGACCACCTGAGGAAGGACGATGCATTTCCCTGCCTTCCCGCCTCGACCGACCATATCGAAATGATGGGAAAGAACGACGCTAGAAAGTAGATTTGCTGGACCTGAGTATTGATATCCCATCCCGCTACACCGGGCAAAAAGGCTGCGACAATATGTCTCATACCGTAGTCCAGTGATTCAATCCCAGTGTACGTCTTTCGTAAAGTCTGGTCGCTTTCCGGGTATTTGAGTGTTGTAGCCAAGGATACCATCGATTCGTTGATTTTCACAGCCGTGCCGCCCATCTCTTTCAGTGCGATAAGAGATAGACATGTGAAGAAAAGAGTGGCCGAGGTGCTCCTCCAACCCCGAGAAAAGGAGTCTCCCGTCATGATGCGGTTGATGAGAACTGGGAGCTCCTGGAGAACGTGAGTTTGCGGGCAAGACGGGTGACTTCCGAGTTGGAACGCTGTTTTTGATTTTTCATATGTGGGATACCGTGCAAGCTTCTTGATAAAGTCAGTGATATCGAACTCGGATTCCAACGTGACCAAGGAATACAGAACCATGACAAGTAAATCCAAAGGATTTCGTGCCCCTTTTTCACCTGGATGATGTGGCACAGGCTAGATAGGTTTCAGCCAACCAAATCTCCTCCAGTCCCACTCTTCCTTGGCTTGCTTGGCTCAGACTTGTGATGATTCCGTCTCTGCTCCTAGCGATAGTTATGAAGCTCCAATGACTGCGAGAAAAGCCCGATCCTACGACATTGGAGACTCTTCGTGCTAAGACTCAAAATATCTAGTCGCGGTTGACGACTAACGCCGGATGTCCGAGTACAGTATGCCAACCCGGGGGCTGGCAATCACACCTTTCCAACTGTCTGGAATCCCGAAAGACGACATCAACATCTTACTTAAGCCAGCTAAAGTATTCAGATTCCGAAAGCGTGTGAGATGTCGAATTTTCGACGTACAGCAGGTCAAATATGTCACTAATCATCCAAAGGTCGAGCCCAAGGAAAGCAAGTAAAGGTGATATGAAACCATTGTAAGCAAGCTCAGCTTCGCGAAACAAGCTGGCATATTTGACGATTCATAGTCCGGAAGATTGGCTTTGACAAGAAGATTCCGGCATACAAAAACTGTGCGCGTACTAAAAGGTCTTACGAAGCTTATGGTGTCAAGCTTCATTGGCCAGAAACTGCACACGGGCGACGTCCTATGTATATTTAGGATCGTCTACCAGATAAGCAAAGACGAAGTACAAAAGGTCGACACAGCTTGTGCGGTGTACAGTTCTTGAATACCACGTTTCAAGATGTTGACAATCGGATCATCAATACGTGGACGTCCTCATTCAAAGGAAGTCTTGACTTCGGCTACGAAGTAACTTCGACCACCGATGACAGACAGTTACTTTCGTATTGTAAGCCTCCCCAACCTATGTTGGGATTTGAACGCTGAGACCAACGAATATCGTGAGGTAATTTCCTGCATGATCACTACCATAGATGAAAAACGAAATGGGTTTCGCATAGTTCTGCTACCAAGCGCACTTTCGTGTCAAAGTTCGCATCACAGAGCCTGCATGAAGCCATTTCTGCATTTTCAGCATTGCATCTTCGGAGGCCTAGTGCCTCTAACAGTGATAAAAATTGCGCTACTAATCTCTTGTCATAGTCCATTCAAACCAATGAGAATGATTAAATTAGTCAATTTGGTACACGCTTGATACTCTGTGTTTGCGATGCAAGTCTCTTTCCCACCCAGGGTACTCGGGCTGATACTGATTGATTCCTCAGGTATTTGACACTGTTGATAGAAGCTACTACCATCATATATACGCTGCTGATACGATCTTAGATTTGATGACTGCTGAAGACACGCCGACAGAATCTACAACTATATTCCTTAGTATATAGCTTGCACACCATAAGACTTAATCAGACTTAGTTACTACTAAGATCAATCGACCAGCTCTAGAAAAAATCTAAAGATTTCAGACATTGAACCCAGTAAGCAAATTATTTGTTTTCTCTAGAGGAATTTTCCGTGAGAATAACTCTTACTATTCCCTGAATATCATAGGCTCGTAATATAAGATCTCTGCTGATTGATCACTATTTGTACAAAGAGCAATCAAGTGTATAACTATGTTATCTGAAAGTGGTATTCAGGGGGGCGTATAACCTTATAATTTATGAGTAACCTGAGATTTAAATCCTCTTAAACTGTATTTTCTAAAGATTTTATAGTATGTACTAATCGTGACTGAAAGAAAACTTCGACCTCTATCTAGCCTTCTGTTTATCATATTCCAGTAGCTTGGAAATCTTTCATTCCATGAAAGGCCTGCCCATACGACAGAACATTTTCCACTTCACTCTCTTATGTCTCGTGGTCGATTGAATGAAAACTCATGAAGGGTACAGTATTTGGGTGCATCTTTCCTATCCCGTTCATATCGACATGGCTGCTGATACCACAGATAGGAGAATTATGTTTACAAGGAGGAGACCAAGTGATTTTATACTCCACAGATATGTAAAGCCCTTCTGTCTTTATCTTCAGGACGAAAGCGAGTCCTCATTGAGCTTCACTGAATATTATCTTTCTGATGACGTCTTTATAGCGACCCCAAACTAAGTTTTCGTGCCGAAGCATGAATTCTCAATAGTAAAAGAGCTCGGAGAACCACCAAACTATTTTGGTCCCGAAAGAGTGGGTTTACTTTCAGGAAGAAGTAGTAGTTTTGAATATCCCAATGCTCTGTGGAATTAAGAAGTTATTCTATAAAATCATTCTTGACAACTTTCTCATATCAGATTTTAAGAACTCTGGACCACTGTCAACCATAAATGTACTTTTCGCCGTCCAGCGAAATTATCGCTTATTTCCCCCACCAAGAATATTGTTGTCAATCGCTCGCAACGTAATTGATGAAGTAAAAGACTTCGTCTTATTACATGCATTGAAACCACAAGACTAGCGATCTTGAAACACCATTGATACATTCCGTTGAGTGGAGGCCACAAAGTGAACACCAGAATCTCCAAGGAGGGAGCACAAAAAGAGTGAGATCCTGATACCGCATGTGTTTCCTCGATCTTCAAAGTAATCATCCCATAATCATACAGCATGACGAACTTTCGCGACGTCTTGAAAAGGTAAATCAATTAAGCCTTGGTGAGATTAATGTTGAAATGAGGCACGATGCTGTGCTCTATCGCACTCATCAATCGTATCTGTATTCGGAAAGAAGCGGATACAGCAACTTGTGTCAATTTCTTTCAGAATCGTTTTGGTAAATCACGCTTTTTCGGGTACAGATAATCCCACTCCTCTAAAAGTTCTGTTGGGATGGAGAGCGCGTCTTTCAAAGGGAGAACTTGCTCGGGATCAAATGCCATGATACAGAATGATGAGGAAATCGGGGAGCAGCCTTGCGAGAAACATGTTATAGCATCGCACAGCCTTGCCGAGATGAAAGAGTCATTGACATATTGATTAGAATGACACTGAATCAACGCTAGTCCAAAAATATAGCTTAGTGGTGGTATGATGGCTTCAAAACCAAACGCTTGCACTGAAGGGAAGGCGCATCAAGGAAGTCAAAGATAAAAGGGGTCGGTCTTGAACGGCAAGGAGCCACTTGAAAAGCTCAGTATACGATTCCTTATCATTCAGAAAAGCGTGTTCACTAGTCGCACGAGTCTTGAGCTGCAAGACGTAGTTCTAGTTCCCAGTCTACGTAAACAAACAATCATCATACTGGCTTTGAATTTGATGTTGACCCTTAATATGTGAAGCTTCATGCGCTTGAGACGTTTCAATCCACCTATCAAGTCGGTTCCAAGTTTCTCGACACACCTTGAACATCATTACCATTTGGCACCCAAGGTGTTCGGCAAGGAGGCCCACCCGGCGTCAATGAAGGTGTCTGCCTTGGAGCCGCCGAAATAGCTCACCGAGAAACAAGGGCTTGGTTCAGAATGATCGATTTCATGGCTAAACCACCATTTAGCTGCATGCATATGTATGATCATTAATCCCCCTGGAATTACGGGGAGCGAGGCGATTCAAGGGGAGGTGAATCGAATTCAGGATAATTAAGCGAGGCGTTACGCAGCGGCGACTATCCCACATCACGTCACCCCATCTTGACTTCCTGTTAATTGTTATATCACCTGCGCGTCTTTCCCAAAATTAATTCGAAGTCAACATATTCTTGACTTTCAATTATATAATTGGCATACGATAAACAGGTTCTTTTTGCAGAACTCATAATGTCTTGTCCCGATTGCGCGAAGGGTGGCCTACAATGAGGGTACTCCGGAGGGAAGAGAGGAAATACTTCATGGCTTCCATACATACGTCACGGAACCCCCCGCTGGGACAAATATTAAGGGAGAAATAGTATATCTCCCAGATGCCCTGGGATGGAAGTTCAATAATAGTCGAATACTGGTAAATCAACTCCTTGCACTATTTAATTATGTTACAGGGGGCTAATCAAATACATTACAGGCAGATAAATATGCAAAGCGCACAAGCTCAAAGGTCTATGTCCCAGATTTTATGGATGGTCATGCCATGGACGTGAGTATGTTCACCAATATGGATACTTTGACCAGTAGCCAATCGATACTTTGGAAAGTGTACGCGTGACATCTAGCCCTCTTCTCCTTATCTACAATTGTTTCCTGCCTCTTATTGATCTCAATATGTAGTGGACCTCTCCTAAACACTATCGCTGGGTTCGTCCCTTTCATGTACTACAACCGCCTTGCAGTCACCACTCCTCGCGTCACGCAGTTCCTCGCATCTCTCCGTACTGCACAGCTCAATCCGCTTCCCATTGGGGCGGCTGGATTCTGCTGGGGTGGCAAATTCGTCTTTCTCCTCTGCGGGGAAAGTCTCAACTCCAATGGGCGCCCTTTGATCGACTTCGGCTTCACAGCACATCCGAGTAATCTCGTGTTGCCGCTTGACGCTGAAAATGTGAAATTACCAATCAGTGTCGCAATAGGAGACGTAGATGTCATGATACCGAAGAAACAGGCCGAGGATATGAAGGCTACTTTGGAAGCGAAAGGAGAGCATGAGATGGTAATCATTCCCGGTGCTGTGCACGGGTTTGCCACAAGGGCGAAGCCAGGGGATGAAGAGGGGACTAAGCAGGGTCTTCAGGCGGAGGATCAGGCTGTCAATTGGTTCAATAAGTGCTTTTCCGGGTATGAGAAGGCTTATACTTAGTTTGAAACTCAGTGCGGATTAGAATTAAGCAGTAATTCCAGAGAATAGGTTAGGAGATATGTATCGTCTTTTGAAGGAACTGTTTCAACGAGTCTCACAGTATAATATCGCTTGAAACAGGGAAATTTATTAGTCAATATAATCGAGGAGTCTGAGGTCAACATATGAGAAACGACGGTCAGCAGAAGCAGTTTTACATCTCTGGGACTTGAAATAGTCGCCTCTATAGACGTATTACAGCTCTCACCCGGACATGTCTGGAAGTTTCGTGCCCATGACTTAAGATCGTCCCTCCAGAGGCACTAGCTTCTTGCATGAAAATGGTACCCCTCGGTCAAACGAGCTACTTTTTGTGATAAGTAAACGGAAGGGCTCTGCAAATCCGGCAGCTAGCTGCGTAAGTGCGCTTTATGAGCATCGTGTAGGAGCTACTACTCACTAACTCAGTGAAATTACTTAAAAGTGGTTGACATGCAGTTGTAGCTTTCCATCGCCACGTTAGATTACGACATCTATATTCCTGCTTCCGAAATATTGCTTGCCAATTGCGCATAGGTGAAAGGTTGCTGGCAATAGCTGTAAGTCTTCACGAGCAATTAGAAGACACACATTCGGTTGGACGACTTAATTTTATTACCCTTCCAATACATCTTATTTCACTGTTTTCCCTCTCTCGAATTTCTCCTCTCATACTAGTACTACAAGCAAACTTTCTGAACCAATGCCGAATTCTGTATTAGACTTACATACTTACTAACAGCCGACCTTGCAGTATTCCAAGAATTTTTGAAAAAGTAGGTTGCGAGTCTGTCAAAGGGAAAGTTTTCATGCCAAAATTCTTCGAGGTGATTATAGGTAGTCAGGTATCTCGCAACAATTGATTTACTATTGCGAAGAATTATATCATCATCAAATCCCCTGTCGCCACTTTAAAGTGGGAAATTCTAATACCTAATCAATTAAGTGAAGAAGCTCCTAGTCTTATTACCTATATTCGTGTGACACAACCTTATAGCAGGTATATAGCGAATCTGCTCCGAGAACCTCAAATCTTTTCTATTTGCCCTTAAGGCTCTGCAGTATTATCCACTTGCTTTCTGTATTATGTTACCCTATACTTCTTCAGAAACCTAACACCAGTTGTCGAATGAGGAATTGTTTCTTTATGATAGTGTAGCTCGCCATAATGATAAACAACACATGGTCTAATCAAGAGATAAGAACTCGGTGGGTATGATCTTCATAGTCAAAAGCCCAAAGAGTGATCTCTAGTCCCTAAATGATGACCTCTCTCTCCTCGGCCTTGCATCTCGAAGCCGATCTTTGAGACATAAAGACCATCTGCTCGGATTTTGGAACTTTCTTTCTCGCCGAGCGGCTATATCACAACACGAGGGTGGTTAGCGGAGAGGTATCATCTTGTAAAAAAGTTACTTGACATCTGATTCAGGAGTGATGGTGATGATGACCTCTTCGACCTGATCAGAAACCATGTTTCTCATGCTAGAATTGGCGTCAGCTAAAGGAGGAATAGTACTTACATAATTGTTACGTCAAAAAAGGTATCATCACAATGCCCTTGGTTTTGCCATCTCACTGATACTGACCGTCGATCAGTAAACTGGAATTCCTCAGCTGTATTGGTGATATTGAATTCCTTGATATACTGGACTGAAGCGAAGATACTCTCCATGCCTTTACCTTAGCACACTAAGCTTTTGTAATCGCGACCTATTCCAGGTTGATCAGATAGATTCCCCTGAATTAATTCTCGTCGAGAGGAAGAAAAGACTGGTCGGTGGAGCAGAATTTCATACTGGATCGAAACCGTCTCAATCTTTTTCGGCCTAATGTGGTAGTAATTGAGTTTGTTCTGTTTGACCATGAATGCCTGCAAACAATATTAGAATCATTCAATGAGTGACTAGACTCATACATTTCATCTACGAAAAGAGAAAAGTGCATCCGGTTCTAGTACCATAGTTCAAGCAAGATTTGCGAAGCATAAGGGTCTATACGAATTTATTTCTGGCCCTACAATATCTTTCTCTTTCTTTTCAATTAAAATGCCTCCTACATCTCCGGAGCATATTACACGTGACCAGGACCTTAACCTTGAAACGTCAATCTCTAAGTTGCCACTAGGAAATAGGAGACTATACTTCATAATGATCAGTCAATTTACATTTCTTCCATTCTTTGCGATGTAAAACTTCACAACAATCTCGAGTTCTCCTTTGACTCATTGTCCTAGCTTTTCCTTATTTTTATACGTCCACTTCTTCCAATTTTTGATTTACACCAAGGAGTTGGTGCTTCTATAGCATTTCATCTTTTCGTATGAAAATGAATCTGCATGTGAAATCACAGTAGCAGTCGCTGAAGCAGCACTAGTGCTGCGGCCCACGAGATCGAAGTCAAATTTGGAGAGTAATTGAGGTCATAGAACTTGTTGGGAATAATGTAAGAATGCCAGAATTCACCTAGAGTTGCCCGTTGTGAGGTCCATCATGGTTAAGTATGCATAATAGAAACGTCCAGCATCCCGCCAAACCGATACATATTTTTCGTTCACTTGAAGTACTGTTATCGAAAAGAAAATTGTCGTCAAACCTCTGTCTATAAAGTTATAATGACGAATAACATTAGGCTCGACTCGCTAATACAGTAGTCTTTGAAGCTTCTTTCTGGCTTCTCGCTAGATATCCACTTGGCAACACATAAAGGAAACTGATAAGTATGTTTCTGGGTAATCTTAGTCATAGCTAGTGTTGCGCAGATCTGCGACACATCCGCTCTATGTTCCTTAGCGAGGAAAATCGAAGTCTCTGTCTCCTTCTACATCTACCTCAAAGAGCAATATATAGACTTATCTCAAGAGCTCGAACACAGTGTTTAGATTCCATTTTATTTACGAGTTTTTTGTACTTATCTCAATTCCATCTTTCATAGCTTGTTACCCGTTGACTAGAGTATTACTTTCTTGAATATCGGAACCTTAGTTTTTATCTATAAAAGAGTACGCCTATCTCACGGTTATTAGACTATGAGTCAGAAGGAAGAAATTTAACAGAGTGAAATATAGCATGAAATACCTTTTAATAACTTCCGAGAGTAACTTGACTTCTACTAGATCAGCTGAGCCTCCTTCTGTTTTATACCTAGCTCAGTGAGCTTTCTCCACGCGCTAAAGTTCATGGTGCAAATTTCGATGGAAAGTTTGGACGGCATGGAATATTATTGTCAATCTTTTCAGTTGCTATCGATATGCATATAAGCTATACTTCTCTAAAACACGCTCATTTATTAAAATACTATCAAGTGCAGACTACAGTTGAACCGCTATAATAACGGTGATACATATTTTAAAAAAACGTAAGGATTCTTTAATATATCAAAAACTCCGTAAAGATAGCTAAAGTTATTTAACTTCTATAGTTTTTGATTTCACTAAGAAAATAAAAAGTCATTTACTAATATATGAGAAAAAAATCTACCTTTCTAAAAAAATAGTCTCTTTCTTTTTCCTACGATATAAGTTTACTATCGAGAATTGACCTGACCACATTTAGAGCCCTGAAAACCGAGTCGTTAAGACCATTATTTCATTCTCATTCCAGCTCAAATAAGTGGCGAGAAGCGACGTTATTTATTACTTCGTTATCAGGATTCGTTTTATTATTATCTATTTCCGTGATCAGTATAATTATCGCGAGAGAAACCTGTCGTTAATGAGCATATCCAGAAGTATGAGTTAAACTCTGTAACTCGGCTTCGTTATCTATATATATCTAGTGTTGGAATTTCGGAATTTTATCCTTATTTATATTAAGCATAAACCTGTTAAGGCCCTGGGAAGAACTACCGACCTGTGCGGCTTGATTAAGATAGGTAGATATTTCTTGAGATATGAAGGAAGGGATAGGGGGGGGGCCTATGGGCGACTTTATACTTCACTCTTGCGCTAATCTTTCGAGTAGCTAGCTTCTAAGTTCGATCTTGTCTATTTCGAAAGAATTGGTCGATTCAATTGAAATAAAATGGAAAATGGAGAAAGTGCGAGACATTGTGGTACTACAAGTAGTATCACCTACGCCCTCTATTCTTTATGGCTTTCCAGACCAGGCTTAAGATTTCGACGAAGGGGTGGATCCCTTAGATCAGGGTTTCTATAGATAAAATCAAGAGGATAGAGCTTTAGTCTCGTGGTTTTTATCCCGAAAAATTGAGTCGGATTCACTTTCCTCCAGTACCAGTCATTGTCTTGTATTTTGAATGTCATCGATTAGTTGTGTTGTCTACTGGCTCTTCAGTCTTTACTTTCGTTCTCTACGCACAATGCAGCTCTAGATTAAAAGGCGTTGAGTCTTCCTGGCCGTTATTTTCCACTTTTCGTAAGTTCGGAATTGATGTTTCGATGCTATTTTGTAAGATGGCTATCAGTGAACGAGAGTTGCCAGTAAAGCATACGTAGTGAAAAACGAGAAGAATTAAAAGATCAGTATGACAGGTAGTGGGACTTACTATTATGCTTAGCTCCAAATAGGCCTCGATAAGTTGCATATTTTTTATAACCGTATAAGAAGATAGTCTAGCTACACAGAACTTATGAGAAAGATCATACACCTTCACTAGTGATGCAAATATTATTCCTGGGTGGACTACACGCCACAAGGCAATCGTGCAAGCTGAATTTCTGAAAGTGTCTTTGATAACTCCTTACTTCTTCTGTCCGAACTTCCCAAAATAAATATTATTATTTTTTCGAATTCGCTCTTATGGATGACGTTGTCTTGAACTTGCAAAGTTCAATTCTGGCTGGATTGACCGCTAAAAGAGTCGTGTAATGTGACGCTAGGCTACCCCAACGGAATTCCCGATCATTTCTCTTGATGTCATCTTTGATTAAACCTTTTGGATGGATCAGTCCGTGAGTATCACACCTGACAGGTCTGAAAGATTACAACAATTGTAAATCATAAACCTCTACTTTCCATTCTTTCAGAACTTTTAGGTCGAACAAGTACCAAGTTCTCTTCATCTTCTGTACTGATGATGAATGAAGCTCAAGTGGACAGAGTCAATCGACAAGAATATTTGACAATCTGTAGGGTAGCGGCTGGTAGTGCTCGCTTAAAACTCGCTACCTTAACTATTGTTGTTGCGCGCGACACTAGTATCGTGAAATGCCGCAGAACCATGGGACTGCTTTCTTATCATAACCGAATTAGCGCGCGCACGTTACATTCGTCTTCAAATCTGCACCAAACTTTGTTTCCTCTCCCCCACAAACTCGTCTCTTACAACCTACATCCCAACGTACCAATACGGGTTTCCACACGGTCAATCGCATTCTTCTATAATCCTCAGACAAACGATCTGATGAGCGATATACATTCTTCTTTCCGAGATAACAATCACTTGAAGCTCCACGCCAAAGTCGCTCAATTCGTCACAAATTCAGACACTCACTACACTTCATAACTACAACAAGCGAGATGGCTTCTTCGCGAGAATCGAGCTCTCTGAGCCCAAATTTACTCACCAAATTTACTGAACCACACTCGCCCGCCAGAGTTACCAAACCTCAAGCAAAAAGTGTATACGAGTGTCTCCCAGCCGAGATTCGCCAGATGATAACGGCCTTCGCTATTCAACAAGACAGGTCCATCGAATGGATAAAGGGGAGCAAGGAGGAAAGCTGGAGGGTGCGAAGTACTAGGATTCAATATCGCGTCAATAGCAGCAACGTCTCGATTGATGTACAAAGACATCAAGACAATGGAGCTTCAATTCTACCGCTTCAACAGCTTCTGCGTCCCAGATTTCTGCACCGGCTTCTACTGGCTCGATCGAATCCTCGAGAATAAAGCAAACGCAATCCGCACCCTTTCTACAACTCTCGAGTCCGTTCCTTGGTTCCTAACATGAAAGATCTAGCTCCTAATCTCGAGAAACTCGAGAAACTCGCTACCGACGTTTCCGACCTGTCAAGAATAATTAAGAAAATGAGCCGGAGGCCGTTAAGCATCCTACTGATGGGCTCTTTGCCCCCCTGCTACCAGATACGGAATCTAGCGGACGAAGACTTTCTGTTTTACAATTACATGTTGTAGTTCCTTATTTAGGCGCCACAGCCTGCGAGCGTGGGTACAATCACGTCAAGTTACAAGGGGTGGCTAGTAGAGAGACACTGTGAGATGGAATGTGGGATTTGCAGGTACCAGGGTGGCTGGACGCATGGAACGATATGGTAAGGAGATTGTCGGGGATTCAGACGACAAAGCTACCGCAGTTCGAGTTGCGGGTGCGTGCGTTGTTGATGCTTCCTGGAAGGTAAAGGGGATTGTATTCTTTGATCGGATCACACATTGTTGATCTGGATTAGGGCTTGCCTGCTACTATAATTATCAAAGCGAGCCTGCGAGCATTTATATTACGGTAAAAAATTTGAGGGGGGGTCCAGGGGATTTCCCCCTGAGGATCCTCCCCCTGGGATTCCGATTGCCGGTGTGTAGGTAGGTAGATATAACGAAGTATATTGAACTATAGGCATTCTGAAAAAAAAAATGGAATGAAGCTTTCTTAGCGAGCTATCTGATTAGCTAAATCAGAAACCTCGCGGTGTGACAGACGGCAGAATAGCTTCTATTGGCTCTACACTAGCGCGACGTCGATATCCTAACAGATACCTATAGAGGTCAGAATACTCACTTCAATATACTACCTTGGATTTCCGTATATTCTAAGTTAATTTTCCCGTCCCCCTTCTATCTTCTACTCTTTCTTTCTACGGCTTATTGGTCACGTAGCTTTGATTTAGCGCCCTGATACTCTCAAAGCAGCCGAAGCGTTGGAATTACGTAAGCCACTTGCTATTTACGCCAACCTATCTTATATGTCTATTTTGGGAGCAAACAGGCGTATCGCAGTTCTGCTAATCTTTACTTTGTTTTCCTTTTGTCTATTTTCTCCAATGTTGAATCGTTCCGATACTAGGAAAGTTTGGTTGGCTCAGACTCTCAGTCACACAATTTGATGTACAGTCTCGCTTTGCCACAAGAAGATTTCCTCGATAAGCATTTAGTGATATGTACATAGCTTTCCGAAATCGACTACGATCATTCCTCAAACATATTCTGTATTATCTACGTGATGTCTTTTCTACAGTTCTCAACTATCAATTTTATCGAGATGAGTAAAAGATATCTATCTCACTTACCGACAGCATCATATCAATAACATAGTATAGGTTATACAGTCATTTAAGTAGTTCCCTAAGAACAATCGAATTGGCTATTTGTGTCCAGGAATATTGTTATTCCGCTGCAATATATATGGTTACGACTGTTTAGTGACGTTATCGTCAAGTTGTATATTTAGACAAGTCTAAGACATGCATCTGCATTCAAAACTCATGAGCACATACTTCGCCAGAGATAGTGCATTTCCATCACAAATATTTGAAATTCATGATTTCAATAGTGGAGCCGCTAAAATATTGACTTTTACTACCTATGTATGCTGCTCCTATGGTGCCGGCACTTGAGCTGCGGCGTCTTGACCAAGATTCTTACCTCGGAGCTTCAGACCTTAGAGCAGACTAAATCTTTGATTAGACGATTTAGGGCTCGTAGCAAGTGAATTTCGTCTCTCGGCTACTTGTCTAATCCACAGCCTAGGCAGAAAATTTGACAGGCGAATTCTCACACCGGACCATTTAGCGGCGTTCACGGCTGTCACTTATCGGTTACTTTGCCACTGCGCTTGTCGGCTTTCTTTCAAACTGGGCCAAGCATCTTATGTTTCCCCTCGGTACCAAGGTTCAAAAAGGGCACCTAAGTAGTCTATTAGATTAGAGTCGTGAGACTCTATAAAACTCAAAATTCACATCCTGTCTCTTTTGATCTTCTTTCAGCAGTTTGTAAAATTGTCTCACTATTTCTGATTTGGCATAAGAGGGTACATCAACTTCCTTGCTTACCATCCGAATATTTCAATCATCAATCCAATACCTCTCGAACTACGACTCCAATTCGAATCATAAATGCATCTCAAGACACATACTGAGAGATAATTACCGGCCACGAAATCCTACCCCGACAATTTGCTTCATGTCTTCTTCGTATAAGCCGGATAACCTCGATCTCAAATGGAACATGCAAAAAAAGGCCATCACAACAGCAATGATGCTACAGACAATTTATATACTGCTCCTCGAGATCGGGGAAGTTCTCAACATGACTCTTTTTCTTATACCCCTGCTTTTGGTAAGACATATTCTGTATCATGTTTTCAGCAGCTGCAAGTACTAATTTCTCATCAGGAAGATATGTGGGTCAACCGAACAAAGCCAGGTCATCTCAGAAATGTACGCAAACCAATCGAGGGGCGGGAAGAACAAGCCAGTCACCTGAGACAAATTTGCAACCCGAATGCGAGCTCATATCTCAACGAAAGGCGTCCCACTCAAAAGCATCCCTTCGAGAGACTAATAGTTTATATAGACCAGAGCTGGCACGTGGATCATGGGAATCGCGTTCAAAGGAATTATCATCAGAAGATACTCACTGGGAAGAGCTTGACGGAACATCTCGATCAAGAGCCTCATCACCAGAGGGTTTCCTCGAGGCGAAGCCTGGTGGAACATCTCTACGAAGATCATCTCAATCGGGACCTACTCTCTTGGACTTGCCCACCGAGCTTTTATCCACAATATTAAACTACGCCTGTATCCACAGAGGTCACATCAAGCCCGAGCAGTTCACACCCGGTTCTACACAATTCTCACACGAGTATCCATTAAACGTCAACCGCAACGGTATAATCATCCGAACGCCAGCAATAGATACATACGGTCGTCGTCATGTCGCATTGACAGCAATAGCAGTAGGTACCTAATGAGCGAGCAATGAGCGAGCCCCGAATATCCCTTCCCGAATGGCCCGAGAAGTTCTCTCCATCGTTAATAATTTCTCTCTCTGAACGTCAAAATATTCTTTTGACGAAGAATTTTCTGGCTTTCATAGAACAAATATCTCACAGGGCCATTGCTGATCTTTCGTTCTTCAATTCAGCTCAGTCAGACATGTCGCAGAATCAACGATATCGTCATCAACGACTTCCTGTTTTACAAACACAATAGATTCGACTTTTTCGACACAGCATCGTTATTGAAATACCTGGTGGTCCTTCTTCCAGAACGGCGCAACGCCATCCGGTCAATCCGCGTACATTGGGACTGCAATATGGGATCACAAGCGGCGGCCGCATTCACTATTCTTTCGACATGCAGGGGTCTCAAGTATCTTGAGCTTGATATCACTTTGCTAGCCCCGTTCTTCGAATTCGAGTCCGAAATTCGTTCTTTCAGAAGCGCTCCGGGCTGGACAGAGTTGATGAAACTTCGTGGGGTGAACGTCAAGTTGGTGTACGCCGAAAAAGATCATTATGGTTGGAATTTCATCAGTGACGTGCTCACAGTAGTCTACGGCTCACGTTATGCTCCCTATGGCCTCCTTGAAGGAAACTTGTGTCTACAAGAACAGCTTATGAATTGGAATCGAAAAATTAATACAAGGACGAACAACCTTCATTGCCCTCGGCAGCCACAATCATCGTACACCATTAAAGAACGAGAAGCGGCGAATAAGGCGGGAATGAATCATCATACATTCAATTATCCACCAGGACTGGACTTTTTCCCAGGAGATCCACCGGACGAACAATTGAGAAGAGCATACGAATTCGAGTTCAATGATCCAATAGATCTGCGCTTTGACCTGCGAGATTTACAAGAGGAACGATTGAGAAGATTACCCGAGATATATCGCTGCAAGAGATTGATTTTTTGCGGTAGGTTTGAAGAATATGAAGAGGTAAGAGCGTTTAACCCGAACAGAAAAAGAAAAGCACTAGCGCCTTTGTCTGAGAATTTCGAGCGCAGGTGTAGATATCAGGAAAACAGAAATTGACTTGGGCTGGCGTCAAGCGGTTTGATTGTATTTTGTGGGAGGCTTGTTATTTTGCTAGTTTCCGATTTTTGTTCTTTGGCTAACTATCCATGCTCGGAGTGCAAGCTGTGGAATTATTTTTAAATAAATTCTAGGTGGTTGTATTTCGTACTTAGTCTGTTTAGTTTTCGGTTTGGTCTTCGGTTTGATCTTGGGTTTGATTTTATAGTTGTTTTGATCTTATAGAGAGTCTGTCTGATTTTTGGTTTGTTCTTGGGTTTGATTTTACAGTTTTTTGGACTTTATAGAGTCTGTCTGATTTTTGGTTTGTTTTTGGATTTTCTTTTGGATTAGATCTCAGTTATAGGAATGAATTTGAAGTTGATTGTGATCACGCGAGTAGCCGTAAGTCGCCTTAGGGGGCGTTTCGTTGCTTTCTTTTGAAGTTTTGCTAGATTTTTGCAAAAATCACAGAGTAGGGAGGGATCTTGGACTCCGAATACACAGACTTTTCAATGGTGTAGTTATAAGAACTCTTCTTGCAAAACATTCGAGGTCTTTTGAGAGACTGTGTTGCGAAATTAGTCCCGCTTTGGATATATTACTCCGATTCAGCAATTTCTCCATCGTTGGTCAACCACGATTACCATTAGCCAAATTTATTTCCAATTCAGCTATCAAATGGGGAATTGCAATCGAAGACTCTGATTAGTATGCTAGAGTGATAAGAATTATATCTTCTTAATTTCACTTACTCCTGTAGTTCTCTCCATATATTTCTGTAAATTTCAATAAAATATTATGATAACTTCTAATAATCTTCATGTACTTAATATCAACCATGAGAATTATGATAGTTAGTTATAGTTGTAGACGGGGGGAGATTGAATGGGCTACTACCCCTAAAGTAATGTATCGTCAAGTTCCATTAAAGAAAAGAGGCTTATATTTAAATTAAGAAATTATAATTTGATTAATATATAATACTATAAATTTAATATACTGTAGCATAATGAGTAGTTTTTCCTAAACTTTCCAAATATTGAAACTATTATACACATGATATCATTTCCTGATTAGAGTCTCCCAGTCGTATTCAGCGTATTAAAGATTACTCAAGGACTTTGAGTCGAGTAGAGCTGAGTTGAGTTGAGTACTGTACATTGAACAGACTTGGGGTAATTTGAGTTGAATAAGATGGTATAAAGTATATATAAAGTATACAAAAAGTACTGTTCCCTCTCCTGAATAAATGTTTAATCTAGCGTCATAGTAAGGAGAAAGCATATGTAAAGTACATGTTGAGTAAATATAATAATAATTAAATAATAATTATAAATAAATTCGATTACTAAAAAGTAAGCTTATTATACGAAGTAAAACAAGGCCTTGATACGCGAGTTTTAGTCTAGTAGCGTATTTATATAATTAGTAGGAAATACTCTGAGTATACTTAGGGTGACTCTGAGTCGAATCGAGTCGAGTCGAGCTGAGTACGCTAAGTTCACAGTACCTCTGGGTTGAGTTGAGTATTACCCTAGACTCAACTCGAGTCACCTTATTTATAACGTGGTTTATATTAGCCGAATAGTTGATACGAGGTCCGAATAATCAATGGGAGATGTTGCTGAAACGGTGGTAAACAGATAAAGCATAACTTCTATTCTGACAAGGTCGCTAAATCAAATATTCCCAACGAAACTTGCACATGAATGTTTCGATCATTCTTTGCTGAATGCTTTTGAAACATTACTCATGGCAGTCTAATCGTAGGGACAGATATCATTCTACAAAACTACAGTTTTTGTTACCAGACGACCCGTAAGCGAAATACCATTCGCCTTGTTGATTATTTTCAAAATTTAGACTTACCTACGACAGACACCTTGTATAGAAAACAATAGTTTCATAACGAAAAATGACCAAGATCTCAACGTATTCTTCTGACAAGTCTCATCTTCTACATGTTCCTCCCACCAGTAACCATCAACACCTGTCCCGTGATATAACTAAATAAAGGACTGGCCACGGCCAAAATGGAACTCGCAGCCTCCGTAGCAGTGCCTGCCCTCCTCAGTGGAATATCTAAATTCGCATCTTTGCCTTGCGCTCCCTGGCCCGTCGGTATGCCCAGAGCAATCTTCTCTCCATCCGGCGTCGTCACGAAAGCGCCCTCCTCTTTCGCAGCCGTCAATCTGGTCAAAATATGTCCGAACGCAATGGAATTGGCTCGGACACCGAATTTGGGACCCCATTCTTTGGCGATCACTTTGGTGAGACCGTTGATCCCGGATTTCGCGACGCCGTAATTGGCTTGCCCGGCATTTCCGTGTACGCCAGAGGTCGAGGAGATGTTTATTATGCAGCGAGGTTCGCCGTCTGTGACGCGGAAGAAAGGTGCGGCTTCTCGCACGAGTTTGAAGGGTGCGGTGTTGTGCAGAGCGATGATGTTGTCCCATTGTTTATCGGTCATCTGTGCGATAGCGTTAATTATATGGGTAGTGGTGGGCGGGAGGGGTCTTGCATAGACCACTGGAGACATCTTGATGATGCAGAGGTGGTATTGAAAAAGTCATACCTTGTGGATTACACCATCCCAGGTATATCTGCACATTGCTGTCAGTTAGGTCTCAATCTACAAAGACGAATCTACAGAGATGGGAACTTGTTAAAAAGCTTACCCTGCATTGTTGACAATGATATGAATCTTTCCATTGCCGAATTCCGCTGCCTTTTTCACAAGAACTTTGAGGTATTGAGCATTTAGCATATCACCTGGGACAGCCAATGCCTTTCCGCCAGATTTATTAATGTTCTCTGCGACTTCTTTGGCTCTCGCTGCTTAGAGTCAGGAATGACTGTTTTTAGCTACCAATTGGATGGGGGATCGTACCTCCGTCGATATCAGAGACGATTACTTTGGCTCCTTCATTCGCGAAGAGTCGAGCTGTTTCGGCGCCAATGCCTTGTCCTGAGCCAGTGATGATAGCTACTTGCCCGGCCAACATACCACTTGGGTAGTTGAGATGGCTAGCGATTTGAGCTACACGTTGTGCCATTGTGAGGGAATATCCTGGGGAGATTAAGACTTAGTAGATTCCGACCATGGAATGTAGAGATGAGAGATGTTGTACGTACTATTTTAAGGTTGGCGTAGGAGTATATGCTAAATGCGGGGAAAGCTTCCCCGGATTTCGAGGTTTTGCCGAGCCGAGGCCGAGGCTCTCATCCTTGCATATGCCTATGGAGGTATGAACCAAAATAGAGCGCAGAAATTCAATTGAAGTTAAGCTTTTCGATATAACTCTCTTACGCGCGTGGTTGAGCAAGGAATATATAATATGAACTATGCATTTTTGATATTCCATTATACCCGCCCAAAGTCAAGCTCGCTTAGTCAGTCTGCTCTGTTAGAGCTGTTAGAGAGAGAAAGGCAACGACGCACCGGAATATCCTATACGTTGCAGATTTAAAACGATTGATCTGGCATACTGCATCTCTTCACCTAAGGTTATGTAGAAGATTTAGTAAAAAAGTAGCATATGTGACTGGCCCCAACGAATGAGCATTAACAGCGCGTATCTACTTCAGCCTGTATCGATGCCAAGCTCAACCTCAAACTTGACGTCGTTTTTGCGCATAGAACTGTAATTCTTCCGCTCTTTTCGACTGCTTAATGTCCCGGTAATGTCTAGATGTTCTGCTAGGCGAAGTCATCACCCAAATCGTGGCAACAGTGAGCGCCGCCGCTTTTTTTCTTAAGTGAAATACCACGCTACAACCTCAGCTCAACAGTAGTAACGCCTCTGCAGTTATCCTGCCGCACACAGAGCTCTCTACACCACCCTCGCCATCTCCCGCACCGATCCCCACAATCCCTCCCCCATCGTCAAGCATCTCATCCACAGCATCTTCTCCCCAAACTCTCCCATCCTAGCCTCGTCCGCTTGCAAAAAAATCTCCAAATGGGCCAACTACAGCTTCCCCTCAATCTTCCTTACCCAGGACTCATATTCCTCACTTACATCATGAAGGAAACTGCTAAAATCCGCTCGATTTCGAGATATCTAGACTCGATCAAAGGGTTAGAACAGCCTAGTTTCACGACTAGTCAGAAGGGTTTATATCCTATCATATGGTTGCGTACAGCGGCATGGGCCGACGTTGAGGTTTCTGAAGATCAACGAGGTCGAGGCGACGTGGAATTGGGCTAGGGGTGCGCTGAAGGAGATTTTGGCACTGTGTGATAGGCTGGAGGGTTTGAGTATTGATCTTGAGCCAGATCGGAAATGAAAGGTGGACTCGTGGGAAACAGCACGTGTATGGATTTTGTTCTCGTACGTACTACATCCTTCAACATCAGAAAGGTCCACAAAGCTCATGATAAACTCTTTTCTTGGGTCCCGCCAATCTCTCGCCCTCCTCTGGGGATTCTCCAGACCCTTGAATTCGCAACTCTGCTGGAAACCCCGAGACTTGGGGGTATGGGCTCAATCGTACGGGTGGACATTGCTAAAGATATATTGAAAGATTTCTTTCGCTACGATGCGGAGAGTAGGTTGAGGTGATTGGAACTGAAGATGAGGGAGTTAGAATATGCGCCGGTTCAGGAAACGCAGGTTCATACTTATGTCGTGACGGTAACGAGGATGAAGGGGGGCATCGAGGTGTTTGTGAAGGAGGATGGGAGGATAAATACATGTAAGCTCTAAGCTGACCGATGTACATGAATGTAAGCACCTGTAAAGTCCTGAATGACGTTGATGTACTTGAGATGTTATTCGAGCACAATCGTGTGATGTCTTGTTGACTTTCAATCGGTCCGCATCGTGACAAAGGCTCCACCTTCCCCGAAGACAGAAGTTTCCTGGCATCGATTTCCGCCAGTCCTGGCTAACATGTCACTCTTGGAGTACCATGATGATAATCAAAAGCTCTCAGAAGTCCATATAGATGAGAAGATGCAGCCATGACCACTAGAACATGAAAGATCTGATGCGAGCTTGCCCAGATATCAAAGGATCCTGGCCATGAGCGCTCCGGCCAACGAGCCTAAAATCGTTAGCCTTGCATCCTTCTGTCAGGCATAATTGACTTACAGCGTATAGGCCAGCCCCAAGAATGTAAAAGACACCTTGCAGTACCAGCCAAGTGAGTCCAATCCTGTTCCGCATCTCATGTACGCCATAGAGTTCCAGTCCGTGAAGGACAGGAAATAATGCGGACAAGCCCATAAGAACAAACATTCCTGCTCGGTAAGGTCGCCATGCAGGAGTCCTGAAGCGTTCGAATATGGATACGGTAGCACATCCCAGACCAAGAGAGCATATCTAAACAGCCGCTAGTCTTCATTTAAGCCATGATTTAGTAAGGTACATACCATCGTCCAGTAAAACTCTTGCAGATGAGGCTGGCAATAAAACCCATAAAAGATACTCGGAATGAAGCTCCCAGTAATAAGAAACACAATGCCCACATAATCCAATTTATTTCCAAACTTGGCAACAAGCGGAGAATGGTTCGAGATCGTATGATATGTTCCAGACATGCCAAGGCACAAAGCAGCACCCAGAAAAAAACATCCAAAAGCCAGAATGTCTGACCATGAAGCCGTTTCATATCTTGGCCTTACTGCTGCGTATATGATGACTCCAGCAGCGGAGAACATGACTGCTCCCAGCAGATGAGAATATATATTGACGGACTCGTTGTGAAGGTAGCTGAGACTGGAGAATGACTTCTTGAAAGATGATGAGGCTGGTCGATAGCCTGAGTGGATGTAGTGGTTGTCTTGCTGCCAGGAGGGCAGATCATCCCATAATACTGTCAAGCCGTTCTCTACATGGTTCTCTAACTTTATAGCGGCGGCTTTGACGACTTCGGTCGTGGCACCTCGTCTTTGTCGGACTGACATTATGGCATAGCAGGGGAATGGTATGGTTTCTGCGAGGTAGGAATTCAGTCATGTGGTTTTCAAGAAGAGTGTTGGAAATCAATATCAATTAAATGGACACTTTTTGATCTTCTTGAATGGCATGTGCAGTGGAGTAATTCTTCATAGAAATGTTGTGAGGGTCGAGGTTCCCGCCGAGGTAAGGAAAGAATGGTCCCTCAGGGGTCACTCCCACTACAAATAACATTAAATTAAATTAATGTTCAGGGCAGCTTCTTAACGAATGATACTCAGCCCCCTCCACCATCTCACTCCACCATCTCACTTCAGCTTTCCCCCACGCCACAATTCCCCCGTCATCCTCCTCCCTCTCCAAACTCCCTCTCCAACTCCCTTCAAATGTCATCGCGCGGTAGTCGCGCACCATCTGGACCATGGAATCGATTGAAACCTATGAATCTCGATCCTCTCGAGGTAATCGGTCTGCCCTCAAAGGGCGATAACAGGTTCATCTCCCCTCACCTCCTCACCACCTGGCCAAGGCCGACGTCGCAACGTCACTGACCGATCTGCAGACTCCTTGACTACAAAGCGCAAGAGCGGTACTATACGAAGATCGTTGAACGATACATGGCATTCTGTTCTGATGCAGGACGAGGCCATGAGCTCTTACGGAGAATGGCAGCGATGGACGTCTCCAACCAAACCCAAAGCCCTCGCATCGTCGAGAACCAACGACCTCAGACCGCACCCGCCAATCCCTCACCCTCGATATCCATGAGTGCGAACAAAATGGCTGCCAACGCCGATTTATCTGGGCAGAAGGATCTCTCAGTTCTGGTTATGGCTATGAGGAAACTACGTGAAGGCATTGTCGCTTCGAAACGGGTGGACGACTTCTCGATCCAGGCTTACATCTTCTGCATAAGGCTGTCGATACTGGTTAAGCATATGGAATCATATCATCCAGCGATCCTTCATTTGCTTAAGAAGTTGCATACGATACAACCTCTTACGAATACGGAATTGCAGGAATTTGTGGGATATCTGGTACTGGATCTTGCCTGCAGACAAAACGACCTCTCTCAAGCCTACCTGGTTAGGAACGAGTACCGCCTACATGATAATAAGGTGGATGCCATACTGCGAGCTCTTGCGCACGATAACTACTTCTTGTTCTGGAGAGTGAAGAGGAGCGTCGACGGTCATAAAGCGAAACTTATGGAGTTTGCTGAGGATGGCATGAAGCAACAAGCTTTGAAATGCCTGGGACGAAGCTACCTTAGTATCGACCTACCGACCTTGGAACATTCTACAAACACAACGTGGCCACGATTGACCAAGGAATATGGTGTCGGTTGGGAGCTGGAAGGGATGAAAGTCATTATTCGAAAGCCGAAGACGAAGTGATTCTCGACATGTATCAACGTCATGTCCCAATCCTACGATCCTGTACGATCAATCTCTGTTGCATCATGAGTACGTGTTCCGTTATCCCGAAATATCCGAAATATCATGATGCTTACGGTTCTCAGAGTTCTACACCATGCCTCTCGAAATGTTACCTAGCTGGTTATACACGCTGCGGTGTACCTTTGTGTCATCTGTAACCAAAGCTCTCCATTACCATTACTGGTATTACCATATCCGACTGTACGGTGCCCATGCTAGCATCATACGATTCATCATCGCCGCCATCGAACTTTCGAACGATTAAGTACCGGCACCACACCAAAATCGCAAAGACGGCCCAACCCCCTCCGACACAGAACTATAAACGGCCAGCTTTAACGAATCAAAATCCATCTTGAGAAAATGTAATCGACTCCTCCCTACAACAACTCAATGCAATACCCATGAGTCTAGAGGTCCCGCCATAACGTCGGGAATTATGAAATTGTATTCAAGCTACCCCGCTCTCGAACTCGCAGCTACCCCTCTTCGTTCTTAGCTCTAGAATCATTCCTTTTTAAAGACTATTCTGACTAAAGAAACGGTAAAGACCCGTCCCCTAGTGATTCCCTCATTATACCTCTATTCATATAGTGAATCGTCCAGAGACGGTCACTTGACGGTTGTTTTACACCTGCGCTTGCCTGTAAGGCAATTACTAAATAATCTAAAGAATTCTTAAGCGAATCTTTAGAGAGTCGCTTGTTGAAAGCTACATAGCTTGAAGTTATCTAAAACATAGTGTTATTAGAGGGCCAGATTATAGATATTTTCTTCAACCTTTAAGAAACTAGAGTTTTATACTTTTATGTCTCAGGATTAAGTAGCTGTACCTTAAAAGAAAAGTTTTATCCCTAATCATATCTAATCATATCTAAAGCCGATGTTTCCCGAGACTAATCACGACGGACAGGATAAGACAGTTTCGCCCCCTTTAAGGAAGGGATTTAAAAGACTATATAAAGTCATGAGATCAGCTCTTACTATTATTCCTTCTCTCTAGATTGATCTAGACTCTGCAGTTGGTTTCTTTTCTAGACATATGTATCTTGCAACTAGTCATCTTCGTCGGTTACGCTGCCATTCTCGTACTGGGAGCTTGCCCCTATTCTGACTCTAGATAATTATGCCAAGTACAAATTACTGCCTCGAGAGGATAATGATGATTTCCTTTTTCGGATTCTGTTGCACGTCGCGAAAAAAATTATTCTTTCTACTATTGCAGTCCGGTCCACGAGGACCTCCTTTTTAATTGCGCTTCGTGGCTCATCATCTGTACCGGTTTCTTGGAAATTATGTCATGGTAGGTTTTGATGGCATGTAGAGAAGTCTCAAGCTTGCCATCAAGCATCCCTTAAAGCATGAGGAATTGAATTTGACAAGGCTTTGTCTATCCAAATGTTCAACTACGGAGGTTCGGAGGTTAAGTATAATTAGTACAATTATAATTAGTACAATTAGTAGATGGTAGATAGATGACTTTACTGTAAGAAGAAGTACTACTTAGTACAGGGGGTAGATAATGTACCATTCTAGGCCGTGCACTCTAAATGCTTTATGACTCTTGTCCCCAATAAACTATATAGTATTGCTTAATTATTGGGTAGCTCCCTATGTAATGAATCCCTGGTGTAGAAACTTGTAGAATAACGCACAGACTCTACTTTGTACATTATTTTCACATGTACCAAGTATCCTCAAAGCGCACTGGCTTCTTGATCACTGAACGAGCAGTTCATGCCCTGCTATGGACTTCATTGGTTACTGTCACACGTTGTAAAATCTCCGAACCCACTGCTAATCGTACTAAAAAATACTTCATAGCTATACTCCCCACTATCTAGTTCCTCATCAACTACCTCGACCCGAACTTTCTCTCGTTTAGATTTTCCTCTCTTATGACTGTCTTTTGCTCCACTTCTGCACTGTTCCTTGCCCTATATTTTGCCCTATCTCTTGCCCTATTCTTTCGACATCCCCTCTTGCCCTGGCCTCTATCGTTGGTGCGAGAGACTGTTCATGAGGTATAGGTAATAATCAGTCTTCTAAAAGTCTCTCTAAGGTTTTGTTGCATAGCGTGGAAAATTTATTGATTGTACTATTTCCTGGGCATTCCATCGATACGACGACAGCCTCGATAGTGTGCTTTACTACTCTTTAAAACCGCTTGGGCCACCAAAGATGGTTCTAGACTCAGATATTGGGATCTCGAATCTTGTTCCAGCGTTATGCTTGACTGCTCTGCCGGAGATGCTTCTACTAAGTGTCTCGAGGAGGATCCTCTCTGCTGATCTCACGATGTACTAGCTACAAGGAATAGTGATTAATATTCTATGAGTCTTTCTGAGATTTTGTTACATTTCGCAGATGATTATTGGGTATGCTATTCTGCGTTTGTATCATGATCTCCTTACCCTTTCTAGTCTAAACCTGGCTTCTGAGTAATGGTATTCTAGGAATATGATCATAAAAAGCAGAATTGCGTGCTCTCTACTGTTTTGGATGATTTGGGCTAATGAAAACATGACTCTAGATCCAGGAAATTGGTCTTCGTATCTGCCTTGGATTGCTGTATAGTTATCCTTTCCTTGACGAATACTTCTGTGCGGTTCCTAAGTGGGAATATTCTCCATCGATGACAGGGTAAAATGCCTACTGTATAATAAATAGTAGTCAGTCTTTGGCGAGTCTTTTTGAGCGTGGTTTGCATATCGCAGATGGATTATTATTGGTTCTGCTAATCTGGATTTGTAGTATCGTCTCCTTCGCGTCGTTCCCGGACGTCCATTTCCACTTTAAACATACTCTGGTTCCGAGTCTCAACATCCAACGACCGCTTTCTCAGGATGTCGATCGGGTAGATTGCTTCGCTTGAATCGAGATTGTCCTCTCTTGCCGCTCTTGACCTCATTCACACGGAAGAAATTCTGGATCTCATGTATGATCGTCTTGATGACTATTGCATCAACATCCTGATCGGAATCATGCCGGTCCAGATCAGAAGCCGTCCGCCCACGCCTACCTGTAAGTTCACTCCTATAGTTTCCACATTCTGGTTGTCAATTCAAGATCAGCTGGTGACTTCTAAAAATGAATGTTCATTGGAGATTGGTCGGCCTCTTGGTCTTTTGTTGCATTTCGCATGTTCCTTTTCATAGTATTCAGAATGAAAACTGATTCATAATCGTCCCACTTACCTTCATAAATGGATGCTGATTAGTATCATGGACACAAACTCTTCCTTTATTACATATCGCAATCCCTGTTCCCGTGATACTGATACTCTGGGACTTTTTCCTTGTTGGTCACCTGATTCCGCGTTTCGACGCCTTGCCGAAATGGGTATTTCACAAACATAGCCATGATAGCTAGCCGAAGCAGATCACCCCAGATGTTAGTCTTACCACGGCAGGCTTAGCATCATTCCCTTTTGTTTTTGTTGCACGTCGCAGGTCTACCTTGATGATATCAACAGTCAATAACAACTCTACAATGGCGATCCTTCACGATATAAACACCTTTTCCTTTCTGCTTCAAACACCGATTGGTATCTTGACTGAAAATCGATAAGTATTATGAAGTCCACGAATAGATTTGACGCTAGATCAATTCAGCCAGAGTGCCACCACCGACGTCGCTCCACAGCCGGGGCCTTTCGCAGGACTTTAAAGGATATCGAAGCCGGCTACGCCAGCGTTACGGTACGTGACCTTGTGAAGTCCTTCGCAGAAGGCCCAGAACTGATGGAGAGGAATGTTCTGGGCTTAGCAGATAGCTTTTTATCGAAAGTATGAGTAACAGCCAGGAGATGATAAGACTCCACCGCGGTAATCAGTTCAGAATCATACTAGCCACTACCTCACGACTATTATTGAGCTCGCTTGTGACTATCTGCAGAAATTTTTACCGATAATTCACATTACTTCTATAACAGCGAAGAAGCTTATAAGCTATCACCTGACGTGGAAGACATGGAACGGGTCACAAAGGTCATGCGAAGAATCTGATATACGCACGAGAGAGTGAGCCTATAGTTGAACCTTTAACGTTGAATTATTGTATTCAGTATAGTAAGCAGTACCTCGGTAAAAAATAAGAAAAAGAGAAGGGCGGCCGATTGTGGCTGTCAAGGCTGTTCCTAGGTATGACTTCGGGTTCATAGTAGGAAAAAAAAAAAAAAAAACTGTCAGCGGAACCGACGTCTCACAGTCCGTTTTAATGACTCAATGAAGTGAATAACCTTCGACTCAACCTTGTTGTCCCCCAAGCCAGTGCTCTTTATACCAGGTCTTAAGTTCAGTATCAGCCGAAGCTTCAGGATTATAGACCTTGACTCGGCTAGACCGAGTTTGCTTGAACGGTCTTGATGCGAAGCCCAATTTTTGTTTTTATGAGTACTCGATTCGATATCCTCGGAACTAAAGTATGTAGAAACGCACTGAAGACTCCAGATATTAACATAATGCAATCGGAATGTAATCCGAAACTCGCCCACTAATATTTTATTCTGAATCGCAAATCTTTACTAACTGAGGCCATTTTGGGACTTCGAGTGGGTATCAAAAAGGACCGGCCGTTCCCTACCATCATTATCTCCTATTCGTTCGTTTGATTGGTGCTTTGTTACATATCTCAATCGTTGTTTGTTAATCTATTGCACGTCGAATTATTGACATCTTGACTGATGTGGTATGATAGAATTTCACAAATATAAAGCTACAGCCCGGAGCTCTTACTCCGGCAACTCCACGTCCGTCAGGAAAGTTGGACCACTCTTTGAACAATTTTTTAACATGTTGCGATATGATATTTGAAATTGCATCATCCTACACATCGATAACTTGTTTTCGTTTAGTCAAGATTTCGGCTGGACACATGGTTTCCAGAATCCGTCTCTACTAGCATCAGGTTCCTCATTGAACCGCCAATGCTTCACCGAGTTCTCCCGCAGTGGGACTGTAGGACCACGAGCTTACATAATATTTGGGCCTATGGACCTACCTACATCACTTTCCTAGACGTTCTGGGCGCAGAGATACTACTGTCATCATCCCCCCATTCACCTAAACCAACATTTCGCCCGTTTTTTCGATTTCGGAAAACCTTCCCAAAGAAAACCAGCGGTGTTGGAAAGCATCTCAGGGCACCGTCAGAATTTCTATTTAGGATATATGCCTGGAACGGTTCGCATGAATGAGAAAGTAGTCGGAATGACCTTCTTCCAGAGGATTAAAAGCCGAAATTTTCGTTAATCATACCATCTAATCGTCGGCTCGTGTTATTTATGGTTAGTTTCACATAGAGAGCTATTCTCCACGAATTTTAGACCAATGAAAGTCAAAAAACTCAACAAGAATCTTTCACTAGATTCTTCAGATCTTCAAACAGTTATCGCTAGCATCGGCCGATTTTTGAAGCTGATTTACGTCAATTCACGTAACTTGCATTGTTGACCATTACGTCACTCAGAGAATGCACTGAGTTTTCACAAACCGCTCTGAGGTCTAGACACTCTCTACCTACAAATCCACTTCTTCAAGCTCTCTAACTCTTCGTGTGCCGGTTTTCCTGCCTTATCCCGCCTTTCCCGGGCTTCAAAATGACGACACGACGTTGGCTTTGTTGTGGTTCGCTTACTAGCCCCGTCGTTTTCGTGCCATCACGTGGTCGCTTACTGATGTTCGTCCTGGCTAGTTTGACTTAGACTGAAGATGGAAAGGCTAAGGTTGATATCTCACCTAGAATCATACCTATTTTCTAGGGTTAGAATTTGGATTCGGACGTCGTTGTGACTGACGGGAAAATCCACGTGGTTTATAACTCATCGATTCCTGGGGAATGCAAATATAAACTGGATAAGCCATACCCACGTCGTCGTTCGCTCAAGACTAGTCTGCTAGTGGCGATGGCAAGACATCGGCAGTGTCTTTGACTGTATCTATTAGATGTCCCAGTTCTTGTCCCTTCGACTCGGTGCTCCTACTCATCGGGGAGAATAGGATATGAAGATATCCGAATCCATGACGACTCGATATGACATGCTCGTGTGAGACCGAAGATGCCGTACGCCGTTGGATTCGATTGAAAGATCCGTTGACTATAGTGACGGGTAAAATCTCGGTAGTATCCGGACTGTAACAATTGAACGCCTAGACTTCTCATCCTGCTGCCTTTCCCTGCCTCTTCGGTATATTTTCCCTCGCAAAAATAACGAATCTCCTCCTGTTGACTGGAGCATCTCCTTCTGCGTATCGCGAGTTCCGTAAGCTCATTCAAGACGCGATTTGACGAAATCACGTCCTCTAATCTCAATATTCGACATTATCAAGATCTCGAATCTGCGAAATCCGATCGATACCGAACTGCAAAACTCATTTGCTCAATTTTCTGTCTTTTTTTTTTGGCTTTGGTTTTGCAAAATTATGAGGGCGAGACTTGCGCCGTTCCTTAGCCTATAGCCAGACCGATGGCGACATGGTGGCAATATCCAAAGCGGAGGAAGTGATCTCTGGAATAAGCAAAGTTAGTTTTCCTGCTATAAATTTTTGTCTTTGTCGCTGATCGAATTCTATTCTCACAGAGCCGAAAATGACAATGCTGAAGGCGAGCGAAGAACGTACATTGATTCTGAATCTTCGCCGAAAATCAATCCTCCTTCCACGAAGGACACTGCTGGCAGCATTGATGTGTCCATGGAGCGTTCAGAGCCATAGCGAACAGCCTCCCAACGACATCGTCACAATCCGAGTCGGGGCCAGTCTGAGGACGCATACTTGAGAACGAGGCATCTCAAAATTCCCAACGTGTAGGCCAGCTCTTCAATACCTGTCTCCTCAAAAGCGCGGCCTACTCTCCCTGGTCATCGTCTGAAGGACCGCCATCAAAGAATTCGACTTCCTCCTTCCAATAGTGGTTACATTCCTCCTCTCACAAAAAATCCAATCCTCCTCAACCTCGTTCCACTCTTCGGCCTCCTGCAATAGATCTCTCAACTCATCGTATCTTTCCAAACTATGTTGCAACTCCACCTCAAAATCGGCCTTCGCGACCCGCTTATCATCCAGCGTTGTCTGCAAATGCAACCGCCTAATCACCTCCCTCCTCATACTATCCTCGTCAATATCCTCCACTGGGATGGGTGTGAACGCCAACAATACAGCGAGCTCTGCTTCCTCGACCTCCTCCTCCACTTGTAAGAGACGCCTTTCGAATTCTCGGACGGTGAAGTAGGCGATTTTGACACCAGCTTTCCGACGTTCCATCATGAGCTTTCGGAGACCTCCTCGTGGTACTTCACGTTCGGCTTTCTCGGATAGGGAATGTAGGAAGCGACTTTCGGGGGAAGGTCTTTGGCTGCCAGTATGGATCACTATATATGGGATGCCCCTGGTCCATCATGTCGACTGGTGGTGGCATGAGAGAGTCTCCTGGAAGGTTGATCTCCATTGTTCCAGCGATGAGTTAGTGAGATGGTCCTAAGGGTGGTTGGTTCGTTTGTGAGGATTGACCCTCGCCTTCCTTACACAAGGCGTTTCCCATGGTGCAGAAATCTTGCAGAAGATTTCTTTCCAGCAGGCGAAGAATTACCGCTGGCAATGATAAAACCTAAAAGGACGCGAGATGATTGTTTCGTCTCTGGAGTCTGAAGTACAAAGGGTAATATTTGCTCATTGACCGACCAGTATCGTCAGGCTCTCATACTTTCGAGATACATATACACGACACAAAACAAAAAGAGGAGAAAACGAGGTTGAGAAATGCTTAAATACCCTTAAGTATTTTAAAGAAAAAACTTTTTCCACGCTACCCCAAACCATTGAACAACGATCATGTCAATTTTCGAAATTGCTGTTGTGGGATGGGATCTCGCCAGTTTTCTCTGGTGGTTATATTTCCTAATTAGATTCAACGAGCCTTACTTGATATACTGACGGTCCCAAGACTTGGGACCCGACTGTACAAACGGTTGCAGAACGGGGCAAACTATTGTAGTTGGACGCTTGACTTAACTACGAGGAGGAGCGAACTCGAGGGCCGTCCCGTACTCGACGGTGAAAAGCAAGACACCCCAAGGTTGGCGGCTACTTCTGTAATGAGTATAGCTAAAGACCTAGGAGACTACTGCCAATTTTAGCGACAACCTTAAATCCACGACCAGGGGGGAGATATCTCAGGCAGGACAGCAACGGCACGTGAGTACTGGCGTGAGAATATGTTTTTTTGCCCATTTCTCGACAAAGTAACATTTTTAAGTAGATTTTAATACGTAGATTTCAGTAGTCTACACAATATCTTCCCGGTGACTCCTATGTTTTTGAAGCACAAAATATGTCACGTGATTGCATTGTATTCCAGTTCTGTAAGTTTTGCTTTTCAAACTCACGACACCTCTGCACAGAATTTCAAGCTCAGCACGCGCACTGATCAAACATACCGACACTCTAAATCGAGACTGCATCACATGTGCTCCAAGCAATGCGGCCAAAAGGAACCACGCTCATGTGCCCCGAGGTAGAGCAGAGACAAAGCCAACAAACTCGATAGGTCACAGAAGCCAACGCATCAAGACTGTCTCGTCTCACTCATGCAATATTACGGCACTTGAATTTCCCTGCTTACTGTCTCGGCCCACGTCGCCGAGACAGGTCTCTTCACTTGCGAGGCGAGCTACAGAATCAGTGCATGGGGACGGAGACATCTGCAGGTCTGGCATCGGCGACTTTTTGATGCAGAAATTTCTGTGCGTTTATTCCTTTTGACAGGTTTCACTTCACAATTGAGCTTATGGATGGGAGCATCAAATTTCGGGGTTGTGAATAAGACAAATGCTGATGCAGCAGTGTTACAGGCATTCATGGGCAACACCAATCTACGGATCTTCAAATGGACGTGCAATCATTTACGCTCAGGCTTGAGATCGTACTGCACTAAATCAGTCCATCACACTGCGCCAGCTATTTCTTCTTTGAACGTCATGTTTCGGGAGGCGCTACGACTAGTTGCATTACATCGCCAAATAAAGAAGGATTTTCTAAGAATACTACCGCTCTAGAGCTTCGACATACGCAAATCAACCGAATTAGGAGGTGAGATGCAAATGCATCATAGTGGCTGATAACGACAGCTGCTATCGATAAGCTGCATGCAGCTCGATAGTGTAGCGCTGAGCTGACGACGACGACGACAGAGCCACGCACGCCGAGCCAAAGTTTGCCAACGGCGAGTCGCTAGCCTTCAGTCTCAAGACTTCCGTGCTTAACTTCATGTTTTTCAAAGTCTGCTTTGGCTTAAACCAATCCACTAATCCGTAACCGCTTGGTTTTACGCTTTGACATGCAAACTAATGCACGACAGACAGACACATGTTTTGACCCCTCCCCGCCATGCTTTCTCGATCAGATTTCCGTCCCAAGAACATTCATGCCTTACAAGCACGCACAGATGCTGTGGTTCCAACGATCGTCTATGGACATGTCATGGCTTGGCTGGTCGACGGGTGGAAGCAAGGACCTTTCTCTCGGACTTAGTAAACGCCACCGTCCCATCAAAGCCTCGCACGGGGCTCCGATAAATGCCTGGTGTGTGTGGAGAGCGGTGAAGGAAGGTAAGAGTTGCTCTTTTCGTCGAGAGAGGCGGCCCGGGCGGAACTACGTTTATCTTGAGCTCGCTTCGGGCTGTGCTTTGACACACGATCTGTTGTTTTGCGGTTTGGGGGCGAGAAATTTGTTTTTTGTATTGCGTAGGATGACGGAGATTGGAGGCTAGATGCAGCGGATGAGTACATGCATACACATCACGGCGGCAATTGTGTGGCAGGCCAATCTGCAGACGGACTCGAGTTCCATGTGTCGTCTCCGAAGGTTTGGCATTGCCGAAACACGTTCCTTGGCTTTGGTGTTATGAAAGCGATATAGGTAGGCGGGTGATGGAAGAAGGTTGATCGTTTGTTGAAAAGTCACGAAACGTGATCTCGAGTTACAACATTGTAAATCTCGTAGTAAAAGTCTGTGTTTGAGAAGCAGGTGGTCGAGGCATGAAGAGTAGCTGAGTAAAATCAGGTTCACGATTATCTAAAGTCTCTCGCTTATATACCCGCCGCTAGGAAGAATTTTATGCTCAACTAGATGTTGATTCTCAGGGCTAAGTTCAAAAGATGCTGATACCTATTCATCAATCTCAATGCCTACGTTGAAAGTTGATTCTCAGGGTTAAGTTCAAAAGATGCTGATACCTATTCATCAATCTCAATGCCTACGTTGAAAGTTGATTCTGTTGCAAGATTTGATAAAGGCTCTCACATGTTGAAGGCGAAGATTGCCTGGACCAAAGGTCGAGCCGAGTCTTGATGACACTTTTTGGTAACAGATTCAACAAATACCAAAATTATTAGGCTCTTGTGACCGTAACAAGTCCTCGTCGTCGCAGGCTAGACAGGAATAAAACAGCGTCATATTTCTCATGTTCCGGGGCTAAGACGAAAAAGAAAGATGTATCTGTGTAGATGACTAGTACAAAGACGCAGACAGCGCTCAATCCAATTTGGGATTGCGGATGAAATTCTGACCCGACGTTCCCGAAACCCTCAAGACAGTCAATGTCGAAATACCTAAGTTAATAGTTACGAGCATTCCCCATCATGTCACGTCACGAGAGACCAGTGCTAGCTCACCACACAGACCGGCAATGCTTTCCCACATGACAGACTATCTTTTTTGGTAGAGCCACTTGATTCCCAGAGAGTGAAAAATTCTGTAAGCTTTTTTTTTCTAGACACTAATACATGCTAAATGTTAAGAGCGAATCCAAAAATGCGACGTCTTCTGCCTACCCACTTGGCTGACGCTAAGAAGGAACCGACTTTGTACTACTTGGCCATCGGTGATACTAAAGTAAGAATAAGTCTACACAATAACCGACCCATTTAGCTCCCAAGTGGACTGCGGGGGCTATTGTAGGTTATGCTTGAAGGTCTGATCCGGCTGTAAACATAAGCGAACGAAGTAAACAAACGTCGACACCATAGGCAGGCAATTATCCAACGACAAAGAATCGCCAACAGCTGTGAAGAACATGATCTCTTCAGAAATTCAGTAATTAAATTCGGTAATTATCAAGAGCTTACACTCAATCATTTAGGGGAATTTTGATGAGGGAAAAGATCTCGCTGGAACCTTCTACTCTCTTCTAGTAATTCAACGTCTTCGGTAGAGAATAACGGGGTGAGCAGCTACACACCAGCCAGAATCTAGCACCCATAGTTGAGAACATTGGCCCCCGTGTAGTCGAATATGCCATTCGCTCGGTGCGAGATTAGCATGTGCCGTACTGGGGCGCGGCACAGAAGGCTTCAACATTGGCCGGCATCCGTTTTGTACTCTCAGCCGTATTCCCAAGCAACGCATCCTTACTTTGTGACGCTTAGATTTACCTTGCCTCGACAGTGCAGCGCCTAGACGATTACTATACTGTACTGTGCTACAGTAACTCCCGTATCAAACTTCGCCATCCCGATGAGATATGGAGAAAGCGCTGCAGGAGGACGTGGAAGTCGATGTGGTGCAAGTCTCGGCTCCAGTCTCCAATGCCCAGCCTCCGAATCCTCAATTTTACCAGTCATCCATTGCCGCCCACCAGTAGTGAGTGCAAGACGCAGCGATATGAGCCTTTACCCAATCGCACACCTACAACAGCCACGGATGCTCTCCGGCTCCGCTGATAATCATAAGCATCTCTTCTCATTCTCACTTTGCCATGCCGACGAGACCGCATACCAGCCACGCACGAATCAAGTACTGAGCGAATAGTATGCCCGAAAACTCTAGCGTACCAGTTCACACGCAGACAAGCGTAACTAATGCTCGTGCTGGCAACGTGTTGACCTGACGGTTGGAAGAAGGAAAGTGGGTTCCTACAGTGCTTCCAGCTGCAGGTCTCCTCTCCTCCCCAGTATCTCATCTACCGTAGCTTCGGGGGCTTTTAAACAAGCAGCCAACCAAACCTAAATCCAAGTTCTAGGCAGTGAAAATCTCAATACAAACCTGCCTCTACTCTTACCATCCAGCCACGAAACAAATATGGGTAGAATGCAACCCGTGCCGAACACATCCACACATATGCAAAGGCTGAATCAAGAGCCCTTTCTTCTCCACCCCAAACACGCCATCTCAACTCATCATTGGACGATCGATAGATCTAGAACAGAAGACCTAATGCACCTCAATTACCGGTCATACTCTAGGTGACAAAGTAGTCGTACTCACGCGCTCGCTGAAATTAGCTCGCACTCTCTCCTCGCCTCCACACCAACACACACTTTGCGCGATTTAGCTGATTCGTTCATCGCCCATCATCTGTCCCTTCCGCGCACACCGGTATTCATTCTCGCATGCACGAATGAAAGACTCACATCGCAATCAAGAGAATAGGCGATGTCACTCGTGGGCGTGGCGGGCGTAATAAGCTCGGCCCAGCTTTGCACGCTTCACGAGACCGCTCTTTTGCTTGGAGAGGAACAGGAGGGGCGGGGCTGAGAGCCTTGATTGGATGTGCATTCTTGCATATGATGGCGAGGCAGAAAATTTAAGGCGGACGGTGGCGTGCATCGTGCACGAATCGATTTTGTTTACAGTGGGATGCTGCCGTGTAATGATGCGGTGCGATGCAGAGAGGGAGAGAGAGAGAGAGAGAGAGATGCACGGCTTATTCGTTGTGCGAGTGGGATGTTTCGTTGCTATTGCTACACGAAGCAGCTCGGAATAAGTAATTTGCTCCTTGTTATGTGTTTGGGTACAAGCGTAGAAGTGATATACCGAGATGGAGTGCAATTTGTGAGGTAGTAGAGATCAGCCGGCCGCTGAGACGGATCTGATGCGGGATAGATAGATGATCACTGGATGTTGCGACTACAATTTGCACCCCGCCCAGTGAAAACGGAGATGTGTTGTTATGGTAAATGGACAATAAGATTTGACAGCTGCACGCATGCATGTGTGGCCTTGGGAATATGTAGGCGTATTTGAATGGTGTGGGTGAGCGCCGTGTGCTACCAGGTGGCAGGCAGGACTCGAGAGAGTTTGTGAATCGCGCTGCGATGGTTATCTGCGTAAATAGGAGCAAGGTTGAGTGAGTCCGGATGTAGATACGATGCGCAGGGTCGTTTGTATCGACATTGTTTAGGGTACGGAAAAACAAGCTACATTTGTTAGTCTTATTGTTTTGTGATTTCGCCTTTCGAAATGCGCCTCTTGAACTTGGATTTTTGAAGACGTTTTTGATGTGATGTGAATCATTTGTTTATTAGATTTGCTATCTGCCTCCTGAAGAAAGGAATCATTTCGTTATCTCTATAAAGTAAATATTTTGTACATCATCTCCAGATGAATGCGCAGACGCAGAGCCCACACACAACGTATAGTGATTGACAAGACACGCCCAAAGCGCGCCTTCTAAATCGAATGAGCAGCAGACCAAAGCTATAAAAAAGCTGGCAGCAGACAGAGCCACATATACAAAGCTCGTCTAACTCATATTGCGAAGCAATATATAGAAAGAAGATAAGAAAAAAACATGGGCGTCTAAAGTATTGCACCTCCGTCTTTCGCTTGTAACGCTTTCATAACCCAAAACCGCTCGGGAGCAGTCCAGCTCAACCCATCCTTGACCAACGCCATGCAAAAGCAATAAGCCACCACGAAAATATGATTGAAATGAGAAGAACCGTTCTTACTCATCATCGTAACCGGAAATATATGAAAACATTTTTGACCCTTTCCCTTTACAGCAGGTAAGCCAGTACGCCATGCATGACACACATCAAGATAAAAATAAAAAAAACTATGAAGAATAAATATACAAAAAATAAGATTACGTGCAACCAGGGCCAAGGGATAATGTGCTAGAAATCGGCAGTGTCTTTTTTGAGTCGCTTTTGATGTCGAAGTCCGTTCCACGGTTCGACGGTAGGTGGTATCTCATGGTTCGAAAATGTCCGTGGATAATATAGGTCCGTGGTACGTATCCTCCTTGGCTGGAGTGTGCTTACCGTTGAGGCAGAACGCCTCGCCGTCAAACCCTGAGATCTCTCAAGGAAGGGTTGTGCCCAAGGTATCCTAGAAGAACCCAGTATCCACAGAAAACCACCGGGGATGTAGATGATTCTCGGTGGAAGCTCATAGAACCGAGAAGGTAGAAAAGCAAAACACAAACAAGTCTGGAACCAGTCGCTGTGCAAGAGGAGGATTAATACCTGCTTCCTCGCTAGCAAACATACGGGGCACAGTAAGGAGTACAGTAGACAGGGTAGCCAGAGTAGCCCGAGTAGCCAGCTGATGCCGAGTGAACATAACCACCATGGTATGGATCAAACTGCTGGTAGTCGTATGAATTTCCACATTGTGGGATCCAAGTGTTTGGTTTGGCTGCCTGTCTCCATGGCTGTCCTTGAGGTTCCGATGGAGGTATGCTGTATTCTATTTGTGCAACAGGGGATCTATAGGATGACCGCTCGACATTGTACTGTGCGCCTCGGCTATTGGTTGTGAGTTTGGCGTTCTCGTATGGACCTAACCATTTTGGTTGCTCGACCTCTAGGTTTGGCTCGAAAGAGCCACAGTCAACGTCCCGAGGAGAGGTTGGAGGCGTGATGGGTGCAGTAATAATCCGGGGTTGAAGTACAGGCGTGGGCTCAAACTCGCAGCTGGATTCCGAATCGTTATCGGACAGTGTTGAGCAGGATCCGGTAAGCGATCCATCCTCGGACATGAGAGATCCATCGTTGGACAATGATTCATACTCAATCACGGAAGAAGATACAGGAGACACTGGCGGTGATGGGATCTGGGATTCGGATTTGGGGATCGAGAAGAAGACGCATCCAAGGATCTTCTGTTTCAATGCGTTGATGGTAATCCTTTGCTCTGGTTCGGGCGTAAAAATCATACTAAGAATCTCGTTCAATTCATCAGACAGTGGTAAAATGGTCTTTAGGAAGTTCCGGTTCCTTAAGAAAGCCTTGTACGTGGAGTCCTCAACAGAAGCCTGTTTCCATGGATTACGGCCACAAGTCAGGTTCACTAGAATTACACCAAGGGACCAGATGTCGTTCGGCGCGCATCGGTATGATGCACTTCTTGATGATTGATCCAGACATTCTGTATAAAAAAAAAGTGAACAGTTAGTTGCTGACAGGGGGATTGAGAGTAAACAAGAGGGCCTACCTGGGCTCATGTAAAAGGTCGATCCGCATCCGTGATCTGAGGACCTGACGTCTGTCGTTGCAAGACCGAAGTCTGCAAGTAGGACTTTGGTTCCTGATTGGGAAACCAGTATGTTCTCTGGCTTGAGATCCCTGTGGTATATTCCCAGTTTGTGGCAGTGGTCCACGGCACTCAGTATCTGAAGAAATGCGTGACGAACAAGAGCATCATTGCCCAGGAACGTACGCAGTTCGGTAATATTCAGAAAGAGATCTCCTTCGGGGCAATATTCCAGCACAACGTAGGTACACTCTGGATCATCTAAAATCTTGTGCATGGACACTACGTTAGGATGTGCTGATGCCATATAATGGTACTGGATTTCCTCTGCTTGGAATTTCCGCTGTCTTGTGTCCAAAGGTTCGCCATTGGCATTGGTTTTGCTCAAAGCCTTCACGGCATAGCTGATTCCGGTAGAGTGGTCAATGGCCAGGTAAACAACTCCATATGCGCCCGTCCCAAGGATCCGTACCAACTCCAAAGTATGTCCGAGTACTAAACCTATCCTCGATTCAGGTGTGGATGGGCACCATGGAACTTGTTGGCTTGGTTGCGGTGATTGTGGTGGTGAAGGTAAACCATAGATTGTAGTATGCATGGCAAACAAGAAATTTGATTCTTGGATATCTTGAGGAAGTTGAGATCCTTTGGATCTGACTTGGATCAACAGTAAAGAAAAGAAAGTGGCCTTCTTCGATGATGGTCTGAATCCTGGTGATGGCTCGGTGGAAGAAGATCTAGTGGAGTAGATTAAAACTGGGTATAGGTAAGTCGTAAAAGTGAGGTCTAAGAAGAAGCGACGGCGAGGTGGGTGTAGTGCCGTTTCGATGGTCGTATGGTTAGTCGTCAAGAGGTGTTGAGGGGAAAGTTAAGCTTGAAGCGACGGGGAGTAATCGATTATGACGAGAAACAGTAAGGCGATACGAGTAGAATAGTGTCGCATCTCACGAGCAGGCACAGGCTTGTGGACAGCGGATCCATACCTTCTTTACGTTTGGCATGCGCTAGTATTCTCGAATCCTGGTCCATACTATACAGGACCGAAAAAAGTACTCGAGTGCGCACTAATGTTAGTAAAATTTAGCTTTGATAGGGTATAAGGAGCGCTACCGCTAGCAGGACTCCACTAGTACTAGATGAACTCCTATGAAGTAGTGATTTCCCCCCCATAGCGTCCGATTGAGAAAGGTTGGAGGTGCCTGGCTGGTTATTCCCGTCTGTGCTGTGATTGGCAGAGCTGGTCAATACTCGTCGTAATGCAGGCAGGCGGGCGTGTCCTCCTGTAAGGATTACTCTCCGTACAGTAGAGTGCAGGCCATACCACTGTGAGTCCGTGAGATGATTCGACAGACGAAGTCGAGTGTCAAATGAGTGGCTGTTCCAACCCAGCCCCCTGCTGTTTGCTCTGTACAAGGCGAGGCGAGGCAAGGGCAAAGCGCCCGTCGGCGGGCTGGTGGTTGCATGAATTTTGGTTGTCAGACTTCAGGCATCTGAGACAGGCCACCACCGATCACTCACAGATTAAGGCCGTGTGCTCTTACGCATTTGGTGCTGCTTCTTTCGTCGTGGCGACCAGCTCATATTTTGCCCAGCAGTTGTCGCATCTTGATTGGTCTTATGAGACTCGGATGTAACGGCGTCAGATGCTTCCAATAATATTCTCACGAAGTATATCCACACTGAGCCATCATCCCAGAGTTCTCTCAACATCCGCTGATCGAGGCCATGACTTAAGACTTAACAGCCATGGCGTGCATGGAAAGGGAATTGCATACTGCAGGGAGTTACCCCAATCACAGCACACGAGGATGCGAAAGCAGGATCGCCGCGAAACAGTGTGGCCAATCTCCGACTGTGTCTTCCAGAGGGAGCCATGGAAGCCGATGCCAGCAGGGTCAACGAATCAACAGGGCGCAGAAGCATTTGCCCCTGTTCCATATATGAGCCAAGCCATCCTTGTCCCTCGCTGCGCCTGATGGGGATTTCATGCTAAGAGCCAATTGATGATTAATCCAGTGCGTGAGGCTGTTCTTTGTGCTCGAGCTCCGACTTCATTCGCTGAGATCGATGCAGCTTAGGGTGATGGTGGCGCCCTGAAATTCGTCCATGGCTGCCAGAATACAAGGATACAAAACTCAAGGCGAATTAAATTCCCAGAAGATGCATCTGCAATGCAGAACAGAAAAAGTATACGTAAGTGGGGGTGGTAAGGTAGCTACGTGACAATCGGCTGAATACCGTCAAGTGCTCCGACCCCATGCCGATACCAGATTAGCTTTTATGACAGAGGGCTTTGAACAACTCATCCATACCAGCCAGACCTCTGTCAGCGGATAGCACTACGTGAAGTATGCAGTCCACTTGAAGGTCACAGCCTCGGTGCACGAGCTGCATTAATCTTCTGCCCCCGTAATACTTAAATCATCTTGCATAAGACCATTCAGGAATACTTCTAACTTCATGGAACAGGCTGGACACGTCTCTATGTGCCTTGTGCTACCTCAGCCATTTTGATATGGTGTGTACTGCGTAAGCCCAAAATCTTTCTGAAATTTCTTCCTGCCTGGCAGTCTCTTCGGGGCAATCTCTTCGGGCAAGTCAACGCGGCCCTGCTAGAACCTAGCAGGTGAATCAGGTCAAGCAGGGCGCGCGAAACAAGAAAACAAAGGTCTCGGAATTGCAATCAAAGGAGCGACAGCCTCAAACCAAAACAGAATAACCAAAGCGAACCGTTTAAAGATGCCCACAATCAGGCCCTTTCAAGCAAGCCCCTGAAGCTCACCGCCAGTCCAACGGCGACAGGGCACCGGGCGGGCTAAACGGACCCAAAATAACATATTGCCAAGCGCCATAAACCATCCGAATCAATCTCCGTACTTGGTATACTGTACAGTAGAGTGGCAATCTCAGATCCTTATCGATTTGAATCCCGGTAATTATTACATCAACTATTGATTGGATGTCTGTGGGTTATCTTCCCGCGGCACGCTCGTGCACTTGATCGGGAAGCAGTTTAGCATTTGTACCTTGTACTGTTGCAGTATTGGAAAGTGCTAGGATGAGGTCCGAGAAGGATCTGGGTACAGCAAAACATTGGATGCAACTTTGTGGGTGTTGACGAGCACAAGGAGCGAAGGAACAAAAGCTGATGGGGTAGATTGTTTCGAGTAGGCTAGCAACACTCAGAACACCGCTAGAAATAACAAGCTTAGCCATGTGGGGGCCGACGTCATGTGATATTAGCGAATCAAAATATCATTTTTCGTCCAGCCAGGTTCGCTTGTAGTTGCGAAAGACTAAATTCTGCTCGCCCCAAAAACGAATTCAGTGCGTCTCAGCACATTGACGGCCCCCATATGGTAGTGCATTTACCAAGATATACTCCCATCCTCCTACAGCACCGGCTGGCCACGGACTCAACTAGGTATCCTCAGCCGTCACGACTCGCGAGTCACGACATTATTCTACAGCAGACGTCCAGACTCCAGACGTCATCAGATGCCAACCAAAGTCCATCCGAGGAGCTTCATCCTCAGCTAGCGAAACGTCAGATCGTCGCCATCTTGTTACGGCTCAACTCTCCTTGCGCATACATATACCCATGAACCATGCCTCAAACATGGCCATGGCTCTTCGCTTGCATGCGGCAGTGTCAGTGTCTCGTCTGGTGTCTTCCAGCATCGTTGCACAGGCACCGGGGCCGAAACAGTTCTCTTTACAGCTTCGCCTTGTGTCCGGGTCGAGATTATCTGTACAGGCATCATTTTTTTCCAGAATCTGCAGTGCCTGCGCACTAATATGCTTAAGGTTGTCATTATGTCGTTGCTCAAAGGAGACAAACATGAAGCCATTTCCAACGTCTCGGGTGATGGATAGTCTTTAACTGCATCTACTCATTGGCTCATCGCTCAAAAACCCGGCAATGCGGGGTGGATGCACGTCAAGATAATCGAAGTGACGCTGCTGACTCGTACTACGAACCCCGCAGCACGCAAATAGATGAAGTCGTGGACCCTCATGCTCCTGGCGGCTACAATCAGACAACAAGTCGGCGTCCCAAGAGTCTAAGCGCGATGATACTGTACGTTCCGGGCTTGCATATCCCATCACCGTCCCGATTTCTGACAGGACTGCCTTGCCGATATGAATACCAAAATAGGTTTTTATCAAGAGCTTCGGTTTCCAAGTTTGTTTCCAATACGCGGGGGGGAAGTCTGCATCGTAGCCGACGAAGAAGTTTGCTGCCTGACCGTGAGTGGCATCTTTGGGCTCGAGAGCAGAGTTTGGAAACGTTTCCAATTCTCGACGACACACTTTCTCTCTCATCATTCTCAATGTAATCCCATTTCACAAGGAGTACCTGGGCTTTCAAACTCTTCATCTTCAGTGCCAGGAAACTAAGTCGTGGCCGGGCTCCTCAGCTCGTCAGCCAGACTTCTGTTTCATACTTCATCATAAGTCTATCGCTCCAACTCAGGTAAGTTCCCGAGTGCTGGCATTTTACCGAGGAAAACATCACCAGTACAGAAAAGTTATCAAAATGCGTAAGAGTAACGTGGATAATGTACCTGTATGTCCCATTTTCCACGGCACTAGTTTATCGTCGTAATCTGTTACTTCCAGGAATTGTTATCTTGTGCTATTCGCCTTGGCAGATAAACTCAAGTTAGAATCCTGCTGATATGAACAGTCAGAAAACGAGGCTGAACTGCTAGTACTAAGCACCTTACCTGAGTCAATACGATGAAGTCTGCTTTATTAATAATGAAACGAAATTATAAATTATGTTTGCAGACCGACTTTTGCACCACGACCCCAAACTATATCCTAAATTTTTGACGTTCTATCCCCTCCCTGGTTCAAACGTTAAAAAGCTCAGCTGCAGTAAGGGCGTAAGATTTAACGTTTAAACTTGGGGGAGAAAGCATCAGTCTTTCATCGTGCCTCTTCATCAGAACAGAACTATTACCTTCAAAGTCCTGCACAACGTAGATTCTGAGGGCATCACATCTGCTTACAGCACAAGGCTCACAGCGTTCTCCTCCACCCTGCTTTGCTCCTCTCCGAAACATCGTAAGGCTATGGAATCTTAACTAAAGTTCTGGACAAGAAGACAGAAGTTTCACAGAGACTCAACATGATTGTATTCTCATATAAGAGAGAGGCCTGAAACAAGCATCCCCTCGCTTGTCGAAAGGCTTAGTCACTTCTATCACGGGTATTCCTACTACGCTGACAACTCTGGCGTGAGAAAATGCCAGACACGACCGATGGTGCCAGCGCATTGCTTTTACGATGTGAGAATATCGCGACTATTGAGCCAGCCACCGTGGTCACTGGGGTTTTGTATTGTGTGCTGTACGTTTGATCTGCACGGTTCACGTTCTTGTACTTTATGTACAGTACCTTTAATTTGTGCCTCGCGAAACGGGATTTATAGTCGGGATCCTGAAGATGCCTAGTTGTTCATCATTTGCTTCGTTCCTTCCTTTGACAACAATTATTCGTAGTCTTTTAGCCATCAAATTACGAAATCCAGCAGCAAAAACATCAATGACATTCGCACCTTCAAGCCCAGAAGCTCCCATAACAGGTCCAGAACATCAACGAGAACAACAGCAGCACCTGGTTGCGCGTAGTTCCCCTTGACAATACAGGCATCATACCCGATAGAGGTCGAACAATAAAAGAACTATATGCCGAACAATAACAACAACAGCAGCAGCAAATTGGACCAGAAGACGAGATATTTATTAGCTTTCCCTGTCTTTCCTTTTGCAATGACATCTCAACCACCTCAAAACCCATCACCACCACCAGTCTACAAACCATTCACACTCCATTTCCAGCAATCCCCACTAGGGTCCCATCCACTCCCAGATCTCCCTCCTCCACCCCCATCGTATAAACGATCACCCTCGCCAACTCCATCAACCACTTCCCAGCCTTCCCTCCATGAACTCCCAAAATATACACCACGAGCCCCCGTAACTTCATCATCTACCACCATATCGCCCACACCCAAGGCTCAGCCGGACTCCGGTCTGACTACCTGGGCAGCCTGGAACCCTTTGAACTGGATTTCTGCTTCGGCATCACAGAGAAATCACTTTACGACCGTAAGGAGACAACGAGATCCTATGGCTGGCAGGGTGGGTACTGATTTGGATGCTTGTGAGCAGTATGATATCGAGCAGAGGGAATCAAGGGAAGCAAAGGGTGATGCGGGTGGTGAGTGGTGTTGTGGGTGTATTTATGTTGGGCCGCCGTTGCCGATGGCTTCTTATTATGTATTCTAAGCGTTAACTTGGAGTTCGGTGAGTATTTATGGCGTTAGGAGCGTGTCTGCTGGAAATATTGTGCATTACTTGGGCTTTTGCAGAAGGCGGATTGGATGTCTAGAATTGGGAGATGGAGGTCAAAGCTGCAATCTAATATGTCGGATATATAGGAGAAGTAGCTCGAGATATATCCATGATGAACATCAACTTCGAACAGTATCATATCGACGATGATGATTAACCAGTAATATTCACAGATACAGGTTGCTACACATACAAGCTCACAATTGTACCTAACTTTTCCCTCAGGAAACTCATCATAGCCATGCCGGATGAAAAGTGTGTCTTTTTCGGAGAACGTCAGACCAGTGAAGAAACACCTCAATCAAGTTCATCTTGTGGTTTTATACACTTCACTAAGACAGTTAAATAGATCACAATTTCACTCTAGGCGTAAGGCTCATACAACACGTTCACCCCCTCGGAAAATATCTAGAGATAAAAGCGAGGCTCGACTAGAACTACGCATATGAAATCTATACTAAGTTTCCATCAACTAGATCGAAACTGACATTCCTCAAGATAATCGCGAAACGAATCCACTGGACCAAATTAATATCCTCTCTTGGAAAGTAATTCCAGAAGCACGCTTTATTTGTCGAGCGTTGCCTTATACTAAATGTAGAGAAAAATTTTCACGTCACGTAATCTAGAGTATCATTTCATAGCATAGAAAAGGCAAATACGACACTATGCTGCTGGAGGAAGAATTCATGCTAAGCTACATCAAACGGGTACTTTTCATGACAGCCTTATTTAGTCTAAATGTATACCTTACGTATGTATTACACTGCCCCAACAAATTCAGATTCATCTCAACGTGGGTGCTTGCAGAGCCTTCAAATGCAGAAATATCGGTTCATTAAATGCTACCAGAAGCTAACACCAAATGTTTGGAGAGTAGTAAGGGATGAAGGACTATGTGACGGGATGCTCTATGGATGTGGCTATATACTCGCAGAAAATAGAGAGCCATGGACTTGCTATGGACGTCGAAGCCGGTGACAGATGGAAGGAGTAATAAAAGGATAAAAAAGAAGGTCCACGCCCCAGACTCCCAACGTTGGGATCCGAAACGTGTTCACAACAAATTATGGCTCTTAATCCTCTGGACAGGTGCATACCGAGAACGAAGGACTACCTAGCATATGTACGTCGATGCATACGATCCCATAGCTATGTTCGTGGCACTGCTTGCGCCTCAAGAAGGTGATGAATGCGAATCTGTTGCCACATCTCATCCCTTACATTTCTTTGGCCCAACTCGCATCTCCCTCTTCCCCCTTCCGCTTCCTGTTACAGTAGGGTGCAAAAAGTTTGAACACCCCCCCTAGTAAGCCAAGGGGTACTTACCCGATTTAGACGTATTTACCTCGCTGCTTTGAAGGTAAATAAATCAATTGAATATCTAATACTTCGTATACTACCCTTTAGCCTTAATTACAGATTATACTCGATAGTCTATAGTAGTAGCTAATCTATATAGAATTCTATTATCAATTGCGTGCTACGCCTCTTATGCTCCTCGGACTAAAGTATTAAGTGTATCGTTAGTATTAGGAGTATTCTCGAGCTCAGGGTATAGTCGATAAAGCTCTGCTTTTATTAAAGCTTAGAGGTTTTCGATCGGATTTAAGTCAGGAGAGTATTGAGGCTAGCTTATAACTCGAATATTTATTTCCCGAAGTATCTCTTTAATAATATTCCCTCGGTATAGACCTGCGCTATCGTATATAAACTCTCCTCCTTCGACTTTTATATCTAGTAGAAACGCCTTATATATGTTCTTTATAACTTATTAAGTAATCTCTCCACGAGTAGTAAGAGGATCTCTATCGAGAGGTATTAAACCCGTCCTCCGATTATAGCTAAATATAGCCTAAAGTATCTTCTTTACTCCTTTCCCTGAGTATCGAACCGGTTATATATCTCCTTCTCGAATTTGATCTCGAGGGCGTATAAAGGTCTAAATAGGTTTAACTCCTACTCCTCGTTCAACTATATACTTGTTAGACTACGAAATACGTATCTAATCGTTAAGTGTATATACCTAATACCGAATTGCCTACTCGAGACGAGCTTCTGCGTATACCGGAGTAATAAAAGGTCGCTTCTTTTGAAGCTACTTCCTCTTATTCATCGAGCGAAGAAGACCTTATATATACCGCTTCTTATAATCGTTATTTACTTCTCGGAGTAAGTCTCGTATTTTAATATAAGGGTTCGAGTGATTTATAATATCGTATATATAATCGCGTTATTCTTCAGTTAAGGCTCGAGGCCTACCTAAACGTGGTTTCGAAGCTTAATTCTCGTCTCGTGTTACTTGCCTTCGAATAGTCGTACGAATAGTAGAAATTGGAATATCAGGGTGTTTTTGATATATTCGAGGAGCACTCTAGCTAATAGAGTGAAGCTCGCAGATACGAGAGCGCATCTGAGAAGAAAGCTCCTTCCGAGGCATTTCTGAATACCTTCAAAACACGTAGTGTTTTCAGTAGAAGAAGTCTCGAAAAGCAGCGAGGTAAACACGTCTAAATCGGGTAAGTACCCCTTGGCTTACTAGGGGGGGTGTTCAAACTTTTTGCACCCTACTGTACTATCCGCTCCATCAGCCGTGTATTGATTAAAGAGAATTAGGCGAGGGAATAAATAATTATCCTTCATCGCCTGTAATTTGCAAGCCGATCCCAAGAGGCATAGCCACCTGCATCCTGAAGTATCAGTGATACCACCTTGTGCAAAACAAAAATACATAGACTTGTTCTCGGTAGTCCATTCGTCACCACTGACATGGCTATGGACTTGCTTACATACTTACGTTGGTATTACCATTCATCTATCTTCCTTCTTCATAGAAACTCGATGAGAATGGAGAGAAGTAAGGGATGAGACAGAGGAGCCGGAACGGCTGGGAATCCCCCGGGTATGCCTACGGATCTGCACGTGTCTGTTGGTTTGTGTTGGTTTGTTGTTATTTACATATATATATGGAGCTAGTTTCTCGGCACGCGCCTAGTGGGATTCGGATGATTATCTATCAGGGATTGGGAAAAGCAAGGGAGAAGATTCCATACCATGGACACGGCAACGACCTATTGCTTTTATACCTTCCGAAATGCCTGAACCATGGATGCGGGGATTGATCCAACCAAGGCTTATTCTTTACAGCATTCGTATTTCAAAGACGTAGCAATTTAGAGGAAACGTGGGGTGAAAACAAGGATGGTAAGCTTCAGAGACATTTCGTTAACGTAGCTCTGGACTTGCAACTATCTCTACGTAATCACTAACATATTTCACTAAAAATTGTCGGTATCGCCACACACGTACGAATCCAGACTACAGTTTTATAATCTTATCAAAGAGGAAATGAAGGCGAGCGAATGCAAGTGCACCACACTTTGGAATCTATGGTGGACAGGACAGGGCAACTGGCCTTCTCGAGATATCTGAGGTGGTGAACTACTTCTTCTGCTATGATTTTATGGCACTAGAGATTGTCGAAGACAAAGATGGTAGATGGTCAGACTTCCTCCGATTGCCTAGGTGAACTCACGATGCATAAGCTAGTATGAAAATTTCTCAGAGGGCCGTTTAGTATCAAAACGTAATGCAATATCTGTCCTCTAGCTCAAGATGCGAGATGTGCATTCTCAACGGCCGTCTGTCATCAGAACAACATGATCAATGCACAATTGTAAGCTGCACATCAACGAAGCCTCGTCTTCTCCGCAGACCCAACAACCTATTTCAGCATCTTGAGTATGAAAGGATGCTTCAAAGCTTCAGCAGGTGTGATTCGCTTCTCCGGATTAAGCGCCAGACAACGATCGAGCAGATCGGCGAAGAGCGTCAGTTCCTTGGTCTCCGCCTCAGTGAGGCCTTTGGACGCGGACATGAGGCGAGTTCGAAGATCACGGCTCGGTTTCGCAAACGTGAGAGTCTTGACCGTGTCCTAGAAGCGAGTCGTTAGCAAGATTTGTTCTATTCTAGGAATGAAGCGGACCCCTAAGCACGTGATATTGTAGCTGGTGCAGCGGGAGGAGCGTCAGGATTACGAATGTCCACATGCCGCGCAAGAGCCACGGCGCCACAAAACCCAACGGCCAGAAATGAAAATAGATATACCTTTCCAGTAAGCTTATCTTGCTCTACACTAATGAAGTTGGCCATCTCATCAAAGTGGACGTGCGCGAATTGTGCACGCTTGAGGATCTTCGTGGTGAACTTGCCCCTGCAGTCCATGATTGACCGGAGCATTTGGTTGTTGGTGCGACCTGTGAATAGGATCTTGCCCGTGTACAATTCGTACAGTGTGCAGCCAACAGACCAAATATCGATGGCGAAATCATAAGGTATGCCGAGAATAATTTCTGGCGCTCGGTAGAATCGGCTGACGAGATATGGAGTGATCTCGTTGTCAGAGGCATCTGATGCTGATCCCAGATCACAAATCTTGAGCATGTTCCGGGTCTCATTGACCTATTTTGAGTCAGTGTTTGTCTATGGACATCGAGTGTTATGCTCACCAATATGTTGTCAGGCTTCAGATCCGCATGCAGGATGTTACATTTGCGCATCAGGCTCAGTCCAAGAAACATCTGCTGAGCATAAGCTCGAACAGCTCGCAGATTGATCCCAACGTCGCGGCCAAACTTCTTCAAGACTTCTCGGAGGTTGATACTGAGATTTTCAAAAACCATACAGAGATGACCCTTGTGCTCGAAGTATCGTTCCAATCGAATCATGTGCTTCTTGTCGTCTAAATCGGCATTGTTGATCTTCTGAAGAATCTCAATCTCCTTCATTCCAGCTTTCCTCCTACGGACAATCAGTAGGAATTTTCGACAGAAAAATTGATGACTTACATGGTCTCATTGTTCCTGATGAGTTTGATGGCAACCAACTTCTGTGTCATCACATCCAAAGCTCGAACGACCCCAGAGAACATACCTTTCCCAAGATTGGACTGGACATGATAGCGTCCATTCAGCAACTCTCCGAGAATGATCTTGTAATAGCCTTCGATATCATCCCAGTTATCTAGCATTCCGATGTCGAGCTCTTTGGCCTGCGGAATGGGAACTGCTTTGGCTGGACCTTCCGAAGCTTCCGGTCTGGCTCCAGGTGCTGGTTCTTCAGCGAACATATCGTCGTCGTCGTCGGCGAACATGTCAAAGTCATCACCGGATTTCTTTGAAACATCTTCTACAGGTGCTAGCTTGACTGGGAGTAACACATCTTGTTCTGTTGTGGGAAGTGTTTCGTCGTATGCGGATGATAAAACTTCATCCCCATTTCTCTGGTCATCCCGTTTCTTGTCCTCCCTCATGTCCATCGTTGGATCGTAGTCGGCTGCCGAAGGACCATCATTCTCATTACCACCTGCCTTTCCATTGGAAAGATCTTGGTCATTGGTAAAGGCGAAAGCTGAAGGGGATGCTGGATCCTGCATTTCGATTGGGGTCGAGGGATCAGACACCATGGGTGAAGCTAAATCAGAATCAGTAACATTCTTTGGTTGGAGGTTGTATGCTTACCAGAACGAGCTGAGCGCATGCTGTCGTCCTTTCGACCTGGGGTTGAATCCCCTGATTTATCTCCCAGTTGCAGTGCTTGAACTAGTAAGGGTGTGGCAGAACCTCTATACTTAGCTTTGATAGCCTCGCGACGTTTCCGTCTCTGCTCAATCATAGCAGCTTCGTCGAGGGGTTCTTCTTCAGGAACTTCGACTGCAGGCGGCTCGATTTGAGTGGAATACCTATTGGAAGGTTAGCCTCTGTTCTTGGATGGGGGTCTGGAACACTCACTGTTCGTGCTTTACATTATTATGAGACTGATAACCATTCTGCTGTGAAAACCCTTGTGTAGATTTAGCCTCTCGTCTTGCATTTTCAGCTGGCAGCGGGCTTTGTTCCCGTTTGCTCACTGACTGGTCCTTAATCTCTCGACTTCTCACATCTTCATTATAAAGATCATGTCTGCGAGAGTCATTACCATATCTGCTATTCCGATTGTTATCTCCCCTAGAGTTTCCTCCACGTCCATACCTGTCCCTGTCACTGCTGGCCCTGTAGGGAGATCGACTGCGTGTCCGTGGTCGCTTTTCAGGATAACTGTCTCGATCATCGTATCGCAGATCAGAAGGTTCAGCTGAACCCCGATCCAAGTCTCTGTAGGAGCCTCGTGAGTTGCGCTTGTGGTCCTGATGATAATCTTCATAGTGAACCTTGAATCTGCGGGGATCTCGAGATCTGTCGGAGTACTCCTCATCCCTAGCTCTCTTCGATCCTCGGGGTTGGTAATCGGCATATGGAGAGCGGCTTCTCTCGCGCGATCTCCTATTTCTGGAAATGTATTCGTACTCTGGGGACTTCGAAGCTGAGATGCTAGATCGATTTCTGTCTGGACGGTCAACGGAAGTGCCTTCGTACTGCGGCAGCGACTTAGTTGCCTTCTCTACATTGCCATCCCGAATCTCGCCCTCGTCTGAGCTGGCCCTCGAAGCCATCCTGGGTGCAGATCTTACGATAGCTCCCTGCCTGGTGATCGAGTATTTGTGTTAGCAAGGCTCAGAACAGAGTATTCTCAACGTAAGAAGGCCCAACCAGGAGTCTATCGTCGCACTTTCTTCAGCGCATTGCCTTGCAAGTGATTACAGTAGTGGTGCTCGAAAAGAATTGCGTGTTTCGTAAGGTTTATGGGGTTCCTTCACATGAGATGGTGGATAGTGGTGTTTCGAGGTTCGAAGGCACTAGGCACCCCAGTATTGATTAGAGTTATCTGCCTAACTCGAAGCTGACTAGTGAATTGGAGTGGGGTAGGATAACCCGAAAATCACAACCCCTCTATGCAACAGCATTTGCAACAACTAAGCCCACCAGGCCTCACGAGAAACACTTGACAACACAATATCCATACATATCAGTCAGATCGCGAGAAGTCTTCATATTTGAAGGCAATACAACATAATGGGAGGAGCAGACAGAGCTGGTAAGGAGAACTAAACTGTGGTTTCAAGTGCGCGATTAACGTCTTACAGGTGGCAAGGCTAAGCCTTTGAAGGCCCCAAAGAAGGCACCAAAGGGAGAGATGGATGATGAAGACAAGGCCTTCCAAGAGAAGCAAAAGGCTGGTGAGTCAGAGAGCAATCGTCTTTGCAGGCGCATACTGACAAGGAGGGGTAGATGCGAAGGCAAAGGCCGACTTGGCAGCAAGCGTGAAGGGAGGAAAAGGACCTCTGAATACAGGCTCCCAGGGCATCAAGAAGAGCTCAAAGAAATGAGCAAGCGATGCCATGTGCGAAGGGTTAGCATGGATCTGATCGGATGATAAGCATGGAGAAATGGCGTTGCTGGGAATGATATCAAGGACGGCTACGGCCGATGTGGATAGATGCGTCAACTTTACGGGAGACTGATCAATGCACAATATTTCTACGACTTGCGCGCCTAGCGGTCAGCTCGCGGGGTCCAGTTATGACCTTTGGTCTCAAGTTTTCAGTTCTATCTGCATTTGCGTATTGCATAGATTTCCTCCGATCACTTTGTCCCTACACTATCACCCAACCTTGAAACTTCCAGCGCTCTGCAAAATAGCGACCATGAGCCCAAGAGTGGGAGTATGAAATTCCGTCCACGAAAAATAATAACAGTCCACAAAGTACACCATTGCAGACTATCTAGCTTGTTTGCCCAAAGTCCGCGGATTTCTCCAGGTCTTTAACTGTCCATGTATGCTTTCAACTGCCGGAGACGGTTCCCCTATATCTTGTAGTCCTCGAATATCTGTGCTATGAAAGCTTTTCATGAAATCTGCATAAGTGCTTCTCAACATCGTTTACTCGAGGCCGGCCTTGCAGGAAATATGCCACCGTTGAAGCTTGATCAAGGGTAGGCACTGAGTTTCGCTACCGTATAATACTCTCATCCACAGTGTTATAGACAAAAGACTATATTCTGCGAGTTTCTCCTAATGTGTGTCTCTGAGAGCGGTAGAGTAATGATTTCGCGGTTACAAGTTCGTGGAATATCTGGTGTCTTCTTCCATATCCGGACTTGGATAATCTCGCGTGGTCGAGTCCGATCCCGTGCGAGATTGAGTCACTCGATTCTTCCCATTCATTAAAGGGTAGAATAACTTACTCGAATAAGGGACTTACCATAGCTGTAAATGCAAAACAAAATTTCTGCAGTATAGACGACTCATTGTAGAGAAGCAAATGCTCGTTTATATACACCATCCATTAAAACTGATCTTACTGACTTTCGCAACAGCTCTGAGCTCATCTGCTGGATACGAAAACTTTCAATGCGTGTATACCTGTTGTGTGAAGAGGCGAGGATTCTAAATCGCTTACAGACTAAAATTCGGAATATGTTTTTTCGGCAATATTTCCTACGAATAAAAGTTCGAAGGAGATAGAGGCTCCCTATGCCGTAGAATAACAAGTTACAGAGCCTGAAGTAACTCATTTCGTCCTAATGTTCTTACTCAAGAGCTATATCCCATGCGGCTTCTCCAGTATACTGTATCTGTATCTGTCACGGGATATTATCATGAGATAAGATAGCACTAAGTATATATCACGGGATATTATCACGAGATAAGATAATACTAAGTACTTAGTGCCGTTAGTTAGCTTCACTTAGATAGTTCCTCTTACTATAGCGATAGATAGAATTAAGACTTTTACTATATATATATCTCGGACGCCTCTTAATATAGTAGTAATTCTAAGTTTATAAAGTAAAATTAAGTCTCTAAACTATTACCCCTTATATAAAGGACTTTCTCTTGCTTACTCGGAACCCTTATGATACTCCGGAGACTTTACTAGTAGTACTACTCTATATACTACTATATTAGAAGCTCTAATACTAAAGGGAGGAGTAATCGCTTAAGAGACTACTAAGGGAGATTTTTATCTTTAATACTTGAATTAGAGTAATCTATACGGACTTCTTTCGCCGGTCTATCTATATCTCCTATTTAAGAATACCTAGAGATACTATTACGATTATTACCTAAACCGAGTCCTTTTCTTATAGCGCCTCGTAACCCTTAATTGATCTAAGATACTAAATTAGACTAACTTACTAAGAGAGTACTAGTTATACTAATATAGATTACGTCCTGAAGTTAACGCTAATATATATCTCTATTAGCTAACTTATAAATAATCTAAGACTAGGCTTTCCCTAAGCTAACGGTCCCGATAGCCTCTTTCTATTAAAGATAGACTTCTCCGATCGACTAATCATTATAGTTATTGAAGTCTCTCTTACTAAGATAGTCTATTTTACTAAAGGATAAGACCTTATCTAGAGCTAAAGAATTAGTAAGATAGATATAAAATAAATTTATCTTAATAAACTAGCTACTTAGCTCTATATTTATACTACCGATAGCTATAGCTATAGTATTAGTATATACTAAGAATAAGTAGAAGAGCGACGCTATCTTTATCTAGACTTTATAAGAGAATATAGAGGATAGAGGTAATAAATACCTAGTCGGACTAATCCTCCTGCTAATTCTAAGATAAGCTAAAGCTTTAGTCCGTACCTTAGACCTTAGTATTCTAACTGATTTAAAAGATAAGGCTATTAGAGTAATTAGTACTCTAGGAATAATAGCCCTTAAGTTAGTAGCCTCTTTTAATATCTTCTTAACTCGGTTCTAAGCCGGTCCCTTAGAAGCTAAGATAATTATATATATATCTTCTATACTAGTAGTTCTAAGACTATTAATCTCTTATACTCTAGTATCTATCCGACTTTCTATTAAGATAGAACTTCCTCTTCCGAATTACTATTATAATTTCGCATATAATAATAACGTATCTAATATAAGAGATAGAGATAACTCGGACCTCTAAGACTTAGGGAGACTATAATAGGATAATAGGCTACTTATGCCTAATACCTAATACTAACGATTTCGCTTATAGGATATAGGATAGTTTGATAGTACTACTTCTATTACTAGCTATATCGTAATACTTAATATAATAGTAGCTTATTATAGAGAGGATATAGTCCTTAAGGTCCTATTAATTTGCATAAAAGATAAGGCTACTATTTAGCTTAGTACCTTATCTCCGGAAATTATTAGCTTTATAGCTTAGAGCTTAGAAGAATAGAAATATTAACTCTTATTCTAATTCTATACGAATCTAAGCGTAGTAGTATAGAAGGCTAACGCCTTAAGATATTCTTTTAAGAATAAGAGCAAGTTATCCTTAAGATAGTTCTTAGATAATAAATATAATCTTTATATTAAGGCAGGAGAGATAAACTAAGACTTTATTATCTAACGAATATACTAAGCCTTAGATCTAAGCTTAGCTACGAGTATACTATTATAAGACTATAGTAATACGATAAATAAGTTTAAGTTAAAGATCTATAATACTAAGAATCAGGCGAGGGAAGCTTACTTACAGATATAGTCTTATATTAATAAGTAAACTAAGGAGATATAGGAGTTATAATAACTAATAATAGATAATTCGTACTACTAAGGTATTAAGCGAGATAGAGACCCCCGAAGCGAACGATAGAGTTAAGCACTAGTACTAATAGTACTAATAGGATAATACCCGATAATAATAGTACCTATTTAACTCCTAATACTCTATCCGCGACCTTAGATACCTCTAGTAAAATATACTAAGTTCAGAAGAAAGTAATAATAAGAGAAGAAGGGGGATAAGGCTAATAAGTTAATTATATTAGTACTAGCCTCTGTACTGACTACTCGGCGTAACGGAAGATAACCCTATTAGAACTAGTAGCTATACTAGTACTAGCCCTAAGTTCCCGTGATAATAAACTAACCTTAGTACTCTCTTTAATACCTACTAATAACTAGGAATTTCAATAAGTATAATATATACTATTCTTAATTACTAGTTATACTTAACTATTCTAATAATAGATTCTTATACTAACTAGATTAAGAGTATAATTTAGAGAATAATAAATCGCTCGAAACTATAAGTCCTTCTCTGTCCGCGGACTCAGGAAAGGCTTACTGCGAGACCTAAGGGGGGTCCTCTCGTAGCTTTATTCTTACTTAAACCCTATTTTAGTAATATTATTAGTCTTTAATAAACTTACTTTAGTATTATCCTTAACGAAAAATATAAAATAAATCTAACTTAAGATACTATTATCTTTACTTTCTATACTTAATTATATATCGCCTTCTTATAAAGATAAAAAAGAGAACGACTTTATCCTAGTTAAGAACCTTTCTTCTATAATCTTACCTATAGCTTAAGATAGAGAAATACTAATTCTTAGCGCTTATACTATAAAGACCCCGGACTCGTAACTTCAGGAGTCGAAAGACGAGATATCTATCCTCCTAAATAATATTTCCTTTATAGCTAATATATATATTAGAATCTAAATATTTAGTAAAGATAACTTTCCGATAGAAGTAGCTACTAATATTACTTCGCTTATTAGGTTAATCGATAAGCTAAGTCTAGCGTAATACTTCCTTTCTATAAGGACTTATTATAGGATAGATAGCTTATAAGTTAGTCTTTCTAGTATAAGTTCTAAGCCTATTATTTCCGATTTTATCGAAATACTTATCTTATATAGGATAATTTCTAGTAAGGAACTACTATAGTTTCTAGCTTACTAATATTATATTATACTAAAGATACTAAGAGGAATCCTTCTTAAGTTTAACTTTTTCTCGGAAAATAAACTCGACTTTAAGTAAGAGTTATTAAGGAAGCTATATTATCTATAAGTAAGAGATAGTAATAACTATATACTCTTTAAGATAACTAAAATAGTAAAGACTACGAAATCTGCTCTAAAACGTACTAATATCTACTTTTTATAGATAGTTATAATATACTTAGAGGAGAGTATTAATTTACTTACTATATATTACTTACTACTTAAATATTAAGATAGATATATAATATATCCTTATCCTTAAGTTAATATAACGTTAAGTAAATTCGGTTCTATAGTTAACGCTATTATTACTAGCCTCCTTATATCTATCTTATTCGCTAATCTAGGGGGGATACTTATCTATTTACAATAAGGATAGATATTAGAGGTACTTGAATAATATATACCTAAAATTAAAGACTACTTAGTATTACTAAACTTAGCTAGTATCTACGAAAGATAACTCTTTATAAAGAAAGAGCTAGAAGGGAGGCACTTAGCTAGTGCCTTATTCTTAATTAGACCCCTTCCCGAAGATATAGTAGAACCGGATATATTAGATACCTTTAGAGCGGATATTAAGATTAAAATATAGGATATTCTTCGCTAGTATACGAACTTATTCCGTTATAAACTCGGACGATTTAATAATAGAATTAATATACTAATACTATTTAAGGAAAGCGTTAAGATTAACGACTTGAAAAGGGTACTTTTCCTATAATCGTAAAGAGATAAGGTAGAAATAGATAAAATCTTAGATCTAATAAGAGCTAATAGCTCTCTGGTACCGGTACTCCTCGGATAACCCTCTCTAGCTTTAGCTCTAGTATTTATCGTCTATAGAAATAGAAAGCTAAGAGTTATAATCGACTTTAGAAAAATTAATACGAAGTTAATACTTAATATATACTTATTACCTAAGGCTAACGATATCTTATCTGCTATAGGTAGAGTAACGATTTTCTCTAGTATTAACCTTACTAAATCTTTCTTTTAATAGCTTTTAGAACTAGTAGACTAATAGAAGATAGTATTAGTTATTACGTATAAGGGATATGAAATACTTATTATTATAACGATAAGTCTAGCGATAACTCTAGTATTCTTCTAAGTATAAATAAAGAATCTATTCTACTAATACCTTTAGAAATTTATTATTATTTATATTAATAACGTAATTATCTTTTCTACTACCTCGGAATAATATATAAAAGACTTAGATCTAGCGCTTACCTTACTAGAAGATACCGGAGTTATATTAGCTCTAGGGAAATGCTATTTCGCTTAGCTATCTATTAAGGCGCTAGGATATAAGGTATCTAGACTAGAGCTAAATACCTTAGAAGAGAAGATAGAAGTAGTATAATCTTAGGAATTTCTAAGAACCTTATCTTAATTAGAAAAAGCGCTAGGATTTTTCAGGTACTATTATAAATTTATACTATATTATATAGCTATCTTCTTACTATTATTAGAGCTTAAGATAATCAGATTTAAGAATATACTACGAGAGGGAGTAAGACAAGATAGCTATACTAAAGCGATACTTATTCCGCTTCTATAACTAAGATATAAAGAATATACTAATTTAACCTAGTCTTAGAAAGCTAAACGTTATAAGGATACTAAAATATACTCTAAGTAATATATAGATAACCTACTATATAGGTCTAAATAAGTATTTAATATATTAAAAGACTAGCTTACTTTAGCGCTAACCTTTAAATTCCCTAACTTCAGATAGGACTTTATACTTTATATTAATAGTTCTAAGGAATTCGGATATAGTATAGCTCTTTACTAAGTAGATAGTACTAATAGGGTAGAAAAGCTAGTCCTATTCCTATCTAAGTCCTTATCTATAGTAGAAATAAATTACTAGCTTACTAAGCTAGAGATAGGTATATTAGTATAAGCGCTAGAGAAGTTACTATAATATCTCGATAGTATAAATTTTACTATTTATATAGATTATTAAGTAATATTATCTTACTTTAAGGATCGTTCTCGTAAGAAAAGTAACCGATTAGATAATTAGTTTCTCTTCTTAGCTAAGTATATATATAAGATAAATATAATCTATAGAGCTAGGAAAATATATCTAAACGCAGATACCTTAAGCCGGCTATAATACTAATCGCCTTAGGATAAAAGAATCTAAGGACTATCGAATATAGTATATGAGTTAAATAATAGAGATATCTTAGTTTTAAAAGTAATATATTACCTAATATAAGATAATAAAGTAATTTTATATTTAATGTCTATATATATAGATAAATAACTAATAGTATCTATCTTACGCTAGCTTCTAATAGATAGAACTTTTAGATAGCTTTATTATAAAATGAAAACGGACTACTAAAAGTCTCCTCGGAATAAATATATCTCTACTTTTAAGTTATTCCGATTCGATACTAAAATAAAGTTACTTTTCTTTCGGAACCTTAATAGGGTTAAATATATATATATACCTGAAAAGTTAATTAAGAAAGTCCTTAGTATCGCTTATGATAACCGAGTATACGTAGGAGTACAGAAGATATATAATTTCCTAAAGGATAAGGTATTTATACGTAAGATATAGCGAATAGTTTAATCGTACGTAGTATCCTATCCTACTTATCGAATAGCAAAACTAGGTAAAAGTCTACTAAATAGTATACTTATACTAATTCTACCTCTAATAACTTAATTCTATATATTCTATATAGACTTAATTATAAGATTCTCAATTTCTAAGGAAGGATACGACTTAGTCTTATTATTTACGAACTAGACGACGAAATAGATTAAGGTTATTATTAGATATAAGGATTAGGAAGGCGAAAACTAAGCTAAAGCCTATTATAAGGACGCGTACACGGACCTAGGAGTTCTAGAGAAGATAATTTCAGATCAGGATATACGATTTACTAGCGGATTTTAGGGAGATATATATAGTTTCGCTAATATTAGCTTAGCCTTTACTATAGCGAATAACTCTAAGGCAGATAGTTAATTAGAATAGTCTAATTAAATATTTATTTACGCTTTACGCTATATTATTACTAGACGTTTCGATTAGTCTAATTAGGAAGATTTTATATTAGCTATATCTTTTATCCTTAATACTTTAGAAAATACCTCTACCGGGTTTATATCTTACGAACTAAGATTTAGCTAAAAACCCCGATCCCCTTTCTCTTTTACTAATTATACTATTACTTAAGTATTTACTATAAAGGAGGGATAAGACTTTATATATAACTATTAAACTTTATTTCAGGACGCGATAGAGTTAGTTATATTAATATAGTCTCGTATAAAGCTAGTCTTTAACGAGAGCCGGATACTAGTATTACTTAAGCTAAGAGCTAAAGTTTATATCAGATTAGCTAAAGGGATAGATACTAAGTATAAGCTCTTATAGAATTAGATTAAGCTATCTTTTATTAAATCTAGACTATATAAGATTATTAAGTGAGTAAACCTACTTACTTATAAACTAGAGCTACCCGAATAGATAAATATATACCTAGTAATCTTAATTGAATACTTAGAGCTAGTAGTACCGGATCTATTTAATCGGACTATACCTGAACCTAGCTTAATATATAATAAAGATAGCACTAAATATTATATTATTAAGAAGATCCTATGTAAAGAGCTTAGAAAATAACCTAGAGATAAGATAAGGAAGATATACTATAAGGTCAAGTATATAAGTTATTAAATTATATCTTAGGAACCCGCTTTAATACTAAAGGAGGACGTACCGAACTTAGTCGCTAAGTTCGAGGGCTCCTTAGTACGTAAATAATAAATCGTCTACGTAACGTATATTTTAGTAAATTAGCCTTATTAATATTCACCTTATTAATATTCCCGCCTTACTATCGCGTTTATTTACTTCCTTAAGCTCCTTCTTATCTAACTTATATATATAAAATTCTAATAATAATAATCTTACTACTATATATTAACTCCTTTATCTGTACTCTCGCTATTAACTCTATATTAATTATAATAAGAGTCTACCTTATCTTTCGCACGAATATACCGACTAATAATAATATACTAAGAACTCTCGACTCCCTTACCCTATTATCCCTAGTATACTTATTATCTTCTTTTACTCGACTAGTTCGTCGAAATAATATTCTACGAATCTTTCAAAGTCTATAAGATAGATTACTTTATCCTGATATTAAGAGAAATAAATATAGTTTAAAGTATAAGATAAATAGTATTATTAGAGTTATCTGAGATATCTTACCTAACCTTATTATATAGAATAAAGAGTTAGATAACCCTTACGAGTATACCGACCTAAATAGTAACTTTCCTTAAGTACTTTAATAACTATTTATACTCTATTATAAGGCTCCTAAGGATAGAGTATATTATAAGAACTAGCTTTATCTTTACTAATTTATCTAGGATAATAAGGAACTCGGCTTATATATCGAACGCCCCTAAGGTAACGTTCGCGTCCTAACTAGTATCTATCTAAGAGACTATCTAATCGGTATAGCTTATTATAATATATTAATAAGTAGTCTTTTTAAATAGTTCCTTACTAACTTTTCGCTAATTAATAGATACTTATACTCTTAGCGAGTAGCTTTCGGAGACGCTTTCTGCTTACGCTTTACTATAAATAACTTTCCCCTAAATAGTCTTATAACTCCTAATATAAGAATTAGATATATCGTTTATCCTAATAGAGATATTATAGTTCTTAGAGGCTAGAAGTTTAAAGCTACTAATATTATAAAGGAGATATAGTATAATTAGTATTACTATTTTATAGAAATTATTATATAAGAGTATCTTAGAGATAAACTCCGCTTAGTTCTTTAAGAACTATAAGAACTAAAGAGATAAAAGAAAATCCGATAAAAAAGATTAAAGGAAGCTAGAGTAGTAGAACTTACTAAGGAGTATAAAGAAGATATATAAGTAGATAGGAAAGTATTTTAACTAATTAGCGCTTCTTTAGTATTCGATAGTTTATACTAGACCTTATCTCTATTAATTAAGACTAAGAAAGATATTAGTATTATCGTAAGATATAGAACTAATAGATAATTCATCCTCGATAACGCGCTAATAAGAGGGCACGATAGTTTAAAGCTAAGCTTTGAAATATTCCTATAAGTAATAGCTTTTACTACAATATATTATAGCGTATATATTTCACTTATAATAGAGATAGAACGTATATATAAGTTAATAAAGGACTTCCTCTATATACTTAATAGATCTCTATTAGATAGGGACTACGCTAACTATATATTATATCTTCTCTAGATATTATATAATAGATATTCCTTAATAATTTAAGCTTACGCAGATACTAAAGTAGTTATCGAAGAATATTTTCGCGCGCTTTAAGATATACTAAATCCTATTACTATTCTGGACGCCTTACTAACTATATTAATTAGTACCTCTTATAGGTCTGTAATCGTACTACTTAGCGAGGTTATATATACTATTATACTAGAGACAGTCGGGCTAGTATAGATCTTATACCTACTAGTACTAGACGTAGTTATAAGTATAGTAGCTCTTCTGTCACGGGTGAGCAACGCGTACGCAGATGATCAAGTGTAGTATTCAAGAAGTTCGATATAGGAGAGAGTCAGGTTCTAGCCTAGCTCCGAAGGAAAATATACGGGTGCCGCTAGGCTTAGTAAGCATAGGTATCGCCGGTGCTTAATCCTAGGGCTCGCCCCTTATATTACTCCCCTCCTCCCTCCGCCTGTTTTATATCGGAGTTCGCCTCTAAAGACCTATATCCCGCCCTATTATATATAGTCGGAACTCGTTATATCTACGATTCTTTTTCTCGCTTCGTGCCGACTTCGCTTAGAAGTTAATAATAATAGTAGACTTATTAAGTATAATAGCGAACTAATAATAAAGGAATAATTAATAATACTAGTAAAGTCGTATAAGGCCTCCGGTTATTTATTTGCATAACCCTTCTGTTTATTTCCGGCTTACGATAATAGTAAGGCCGAATACGTCTTACTTCTTTATTATTACTCTCTCTCCTATTATTAATTAAATCGGTAAATACCCCTGCCTTAGCTATATATACCTCCTTCTGTTACTCTATAGACTAATTCCTTTCTTCTTAATTACTTATTATAAACTATAAGTTAATAAGATCGTTTAGTATCGATTACTCTTTCCCTTTCGCTATCTCTTATCTCTACTCTAAAAGCACTATACCTTACTTACTACTAATCGGAATTAAATAGCTTCTATTATCTACTACGCTGCTTATACTCTCTCTAGGGTCGACTATATTAACTAGAATATAAGTCGGATCCCGCCTATTTTCGCCTGATATCTACTAACTTATATAATTTACTTACTCCCGCGCTTATACGACCTGTTCTCGTAAGCGCAAGAACTATAAAAACTTATATATTATCCCGAGCTCCGCTCGAAAAACGTTACTAATCGCTTAGTTCTTAAATAGCGTATATTACTTATACTATCTGAACCTACTCCGCTAATAGAGATACTACGTAAGTTATTAGATTCTAATCGTTTTCTATTACTAATCGCTTATTTAGCGCTAATACCTACCGCGATCTTAGTAAGGTCCTTAAGGCCTAGAAGGCCTTAAAGCCTCTCTAAGCCGCTAGTCTTCTCTCCTTATACTTATCCTCGGACTCCGCTTATTTTTTATCGCTAACTGCTTATTTTAGCCCTATCGCTACCGAAGTTACTAATTCGGTTACTAATATTATCACCTAGTAGGGTTAGACGTAAGCTTCCTATAGTCCGCTTATTTTCTATCGCTAATTACTATAGTACTAGTAGAGTCCCTCCCGCCTTAGTTCTAAGTGCTTATCGCGCTAAATAAGTCCGGTTATTTTAGAGCGGAATCCTAAGGAAATTCGTTAAGTTATATTACTTTTTAGAATTAATAAAATAATATAAAAGAAATCTAAACTCCTCTTATTAACGCTTATAACCCGCTTAAAACTAATCAGATCCCTTTTTATTCTTCTTTTTCTCTTATACTTATCTAGGTCTATTATAGTATTTAATATTTCTGTACTTACTTTCGAACTCGTCTATAGCTATAGTATTAGATAGGTCTTTAACAGGTTCCTATATAGGTTCGTAGTAACTTGCCTATTTCATTAGCACCTCCCTGCCTTTCCCTTTTCTCCTCGATTTATCTCTAGCGTAAAGAATCTCCTCTACTTACTATTCTTCGTAAGTCTCGAATAGCACGGGCCCCGGTTAACTATCGTCGGTCTCCTGCCTAGGTAATAAGTTATAGCTCGCTAGTCGTAATAAGTCCGTATAGAATACCGGGTGAATATTACTAGGGACCCTAGATAGACGAATAGCTACTAGCGATAATACTTTATCTATTATATATTTAGCGTGCTTCGTATTAAGACTCTTTTTTAGTCGATTTATCCGGTAGTTATATAGGTCTAACTATACCTTATCTCTCTTCCGGTATACTAGAGCTAGAGTCCTTATCCTATTAGTACTATCCTCCTATTTCTAGGCGGACGCTGCTATATTCGACTAGTATAAGTTAGTAATCTTCTTTATCTTCTTTATAAATACTACTACTTATTCGCTCGATAGTAGCTTAGAGTTAATCTCGAGTTCTGTTTCTAATAGTATAGGTAATAGCGCTTTATACCTATATATAGTAAAGAATAGGCTTATCCTAAGGCCCGCGTAATAACGTCTATTTAACGCTAACTAAGCTATAAGGAGTTACTTTTTCTAGTCGGACTACTCTTAGTTAATAAAGTTTTATAGATAAGCTTAGATATCTTAATTTAGCTTTTCTAGTCCTCTATTAGTTTATAAGTAGTATCCGGAGCTAAGTCTTTATTATACGCCGATTAAGCGATAAAAGGTCTTCTAGAATATACTTATCTAGTTAGTACTTCTATCGCTTATAATCGCTTGTAGTATCCTATAGTTTCTTACTTAGTATTCTATGAATTTCTTAGCGCATTCCTCTGCTTTTATACTAAGTATCGCTTCGATAACTACTTATTTACTTAACCGGTCTTTAATTACCTAAAGGTAATAGTTACCTTAAGAGTTTAGTAAGTTAGTTATAAAGTCTATAGATATCTCTTAGAAGAATTAGTTAAGAACCGGTAGTAGTCTTAAGAGTCTATACTTATATTCTCTCTATACTTTATTTCTCTTATAATAGTTATAGTTCCTTAAGAATTATCTTATATGCCTCGACTATAGTAGCTAGTAGAAGGAGCGTCTTAATATCGATATAATAGAGTCCCGCCTTAGATAACTATAGACCGGCGAGTCGTAGATAGACTAGATAAGTCTTATCTTTAGAGTATTATTTTCGAGAGTCTTAGGGTCTATCGCTTTATAGTCGGACTCTAGTATAACTAGAGCGCTCGGTACTTATAACTTTCTATAGTAATATAAGTAGTTCTTTATATCTATACTATAGTCGCTTACTTAGATTTTAATCTTGATTTCGCTTAGGAAAGATTAGGCCCTATCTTATAATAAGCGGAGTACTATTTAATATATCTTATCCTCTTATACTATAGTATCTTATAAGTCGTTTAATTCTTTATCTTAGAAAGGACCTCTAGATACTACTAAGTCTAAGGTAAGGACTTAGCTAGAGAGTATAGTCGATAGCTAAGTAGATATAAGTACTACTCTTATCTTATCTTCTCCTTCTAAAGCTAGCTAGTATACTACGCGTTCTAAGTCTAAAAACTTACGGAACCTCGAGTTTATATCGCGGTCCGATTAAGTCGATATAGTTATTACTCTTATCTTATCTTTCTTTTCTAGAGTAAGCTAGTTCGCTACGCGGTCTAAGTCTAAAAACTTATAGAACCTCGAGTTTATATCGCTTTCCCCTAATATATCTTATTCCCTCTATAATAAGATATCCGGGATAATAGCTTCGGATCCCGGCTTATATACTAAAGTAAACTAGAATAGTACTAAGGTCTTATACTAGCGTACTTAATACTCCGATAGCTATTGCTTAGTTATGAAATACTTAAGGTTCTTATAATCTATCTAAATTATAAAGGAGCTATATACTTTTAACTTAAGGGCCTAGAATTTCAAGTAAGTGATTACTACTAGTATCTCCTTATTATAGATATTATAATTGATTTCGGCTTTATTTAGCTTCTAAGCGAAGAAGTCTACTAGTCGTTAGACTCTATTCTTTTCTTATAAGAGGGCGCCTCTTATTACGAATCTATTATAATCGGTCTCTAAGAATATCTGAAGTCTCGGATCTTAGTATATAAGTACTAGAGCTTTATAAAACTTCTCTATTAGGGTCTTAAATACTTTCTCCTCTAGTTTTCCCTAGGAGAATAGGCGACCCTTCTCTATTAATACTATTAAGAGCGCAGCTAGCTTTAAGTAGTTCGCTATAAATATTCAGTAGAAGTTTATAAATCCTAAGAAATATTATATCTCTTTCTAGATCTTAGGTTATACCTAGTTCTTAATTACTATTACCTTTTCTAGATCAGGACCTATACCTTTTCCGTTAGTATATATAATAAATCCTAGATATTTAAGCTTCTTACGAGCGAACTTACTCTTTCTAGGATCTAAGTATAGTCTATTATCCTAAAGCTTACAGAGAACAGTTCGTACCTTTTCGAAGTAGTCTTCTCTGGAGCCGTTCGAGTAGATAACTATATTATCTATATAAGCTAAGGCAAAGTCGTCTAATTGTTCTCTTAATAAGCTATTAATATACCGCTAGAAACTCGCCGGAGTTCCTAATAATCTAAAAGGATATATAAGCTATTCAAAAAACCTAAATCTTATATAAAAGGCTATTTTATACTCGTGCCCTGATACTATACGTATTTAATAAAATACTGAAACTATATTTACTTTCGTAAGCTATTTAGCACTCGTAAGGTTCCGTAAGATCTCTAGTATTAATAGCAAAAGGTACCGGTCTGGTTTCGTAATAGTATTTAGCGCTCGGTAATCGCAATAGAACCTTAGACCTCCCCCGGGTTTCTATATAAAAGGGATAGGAGCTGCCGCTTCTAAAGTGCTAAGCCGGATATATCCTTTTTCTAAGAAGCTATTTAATAACTTTCTTAGCACTAGTAATTTATTTTTAAATATACTATATAGCGGACCCTATAGTAAGGCAGTAAGGGACTCGTCTGATTATTCGCGGATATCGATTCGATAGTCGATACTCGGTCGATAAGGAGCTAGTTTCTCTACTTCTCGCTTAGAAAAGAGTAGAGCTATATCTTAAATCTCCGAAAGGAGAATATTTTTAAGTTAGTCTAAAGTTAGCTCTTCTTTATCCTAAAGGGCTATCTTTATATTCTCTAACGTTATAGCGGATACTAAGGTATAGTTACTATTATCTGTATATAAGTAGTAGTTATATCCTTCTATTACCTATTTCTTTACTAAGCTATAATAGTACTATTGTTTTTTAAGCGTTATCCTGATCTTATTTTACGCTTTCTATAAGTTCTCTAAGATTAATAGAAAAGCTAGTTTTAGTACTATATATATATATAGACCCTTTAGCTAAATCCTACGATTTTTATTTAGAACTTAACTACTCCTTTAGTCCTTAAGTTCCGTATAGCTTTTAAAGCGCCCTTTATCTCGCGGGTTCTATAGCTTATATATATAAGACTAAAACCTTCTATAATGTGACGACTGGTCAGGTTTGGAGGTCTCTCCCTATTAGTGGAAACACTTACTGCTAAGCGAGATTACACGAGTAGAGTTTAGGGGCCCCTTTTCATGTATATACTTCTATTCTCTCTCTACTTCTTTACTCCTTAGTTGTAGATTCTCAAGTGATTCTTACTACTTTATATTCATAGTAATATAAGGTCTTATTACTCAGGTAGTTTTAAGACTTTTCTAGAGTAAGTATTATATTATCTATAACTCTTTTACTTATATCTAGGAAGATAGTAAATATCTACTTATATTATACCTCTATACCTAGAGCTACTAAACGCAGGAGACTACGCTATATAGAGAAGGCTTATACTAAGTATAANTCGTACGTACGAAGTAAAATAGCAGACGAATTTTAGGTGGAAACTTCCCTATAGGCCCTAATATTTATTAACCCCTTACCTGACTTTAACCTTCCGAAAGTAGCTCTAATAGCGAAAAACCTTACTTTTAGGCTAAGACGAAGTAGCTTATTACCCTAGCGGAAATTGCCGGAATCCGACTCGTAACTCCTATACCCTAGTATAATTTGTCCCCCTCGGCAGAATCGACCTCCTTCTACTAGAAAAGAACCTTATTCCTTTACCCGACTTTAACTTTCCGGAAGTAGCTTATTACCCTAGCGGAAATTATCGGAATTCGACTCGTAACTCCTATACCTCGGTATAATTTATTCCTCTCGGCAGAATCGACTTCTCTCTACTAGAACCTTTAATTTAATACTTTCTATATCTACTTAACGAAGATATCTGACTCTCCTTAATCTTTTAGCTTCTTTAGAATTCGATTTGGACCTTCGTTTCCTTCGTAACCTTCAAGTGTTTCAATTACTCGCTTAGCCTCGCTTATTCAGTAAAACTCGGCATTATAATTACCGACGGAACCTACTTTGGAATCGCAATTTCGCTCTAATCGTGGCAATATTACCGGAGATTGCGTTTCCCTCTGCAGAAGAGATAATCTCGGTACTGAATTAGTATCTACGGTTTCGGTTTGATAGAATAATTAGAGGTTATTATATTTAACTGCGTTTTATACCTACTTTATTTCCTTTGTTCGATTCTTCAAGGCTCGAGGGCGAGCCTTTATCTTAGAAGGGGGTAATATAACAGCGCATAGTATACGTGGCAGATACGGGCTAGTATCGGTGCCTTAGGCATACCCTCCTTATATATATAGAAGGTGCAGACTCCTTTAGAGCTCTTTATCTTTCTGTTTCCTTCGTACTAGACTATATAAGATCGCTCTTAGCCTCCCTACTTGTTTATTCTTGCTTGTATACCGCCTTGAGTCTTGTGTCGTTATATTCGCTAGGGAGTATAAAGATACCTTTAATTACTTAAAGCATACTCTCACTTCGGTACTACTCCTCTATTACTATTAGTAATATCTACCTTATATAATCGAAACAGACGCTAGTGATAGAGTAATAGTAGGTATGCTATTATAATAGCACGACGAAGACTAGTTCCTAGTAGCCTACTTCTCTAAGACTATACTACCTGCTGAGCTTAATTACGCTATTTATAATAAGGAAATGCTCGCAATTATACGATCTTTTAGTAACTGGAGATCTGAGCTCGTAGGCGTACTATATCAGATCCGCGTCGTTACTAATTATAAAGCTCTTAAGTACTTTATAACTTCTAAATAGCTAAACGCACGATAAGCTCGATAGGCCGAGCTACTCGCAGATTATAACTTTATAATTACCTATCGACCTAGGAAGTATAATCTACTCGCTAACGCTCTCTCTCGTAGAACAGATGAATTAGATTACTAGAATAACGCTAAAAGAACTTAGCGTTTATAGTAGCTACTACGCGAAGACTAAATCGATCTAGTACTACTTATAAGTAACCTCTAGAATAGCTCTGACTCTATAGATAACTTTAAGCTTATTAACGCCTTAGAAGTCGCTGACCTATCGCTAGTCTTTTCTATAGTATAGTAAGTACTTAACGCTAATCGTACTATACTATTACTCTAAGCTTTACGGAAATAAGCTCTCTCTGCTACTCCTAGAAAACTAACTATAGAAAAAGATCTTCTACTCTATAAAGGAAAACTAATTTTACTTAATATCTTATACTTTCGCACGCTACTTATATGCGAAGTATATGACCGATTAGAGACTTCTTATCTAAGTGTAAAGAAGACCTTATAACTTCTAGTATTATAATACTAGTAGTACGGAATCGCTTTAACTATTAACTAGTACTACTATAACTATTATACTTACTAACGAATTTAAGTGCTACGCGATAAGAAACCGGGCCTCCTCTAATCTCTGCCCGTACTATCACGTCTATAAGAGTATATTATAGTCGACTATTATAGCTTTAACTGCGATAAATATAGCTATAATAATATTCTTATATTTATCGATTATTTTAGTAAATAAGTAATTAGTATTCTATACCGAAAGACCTCTAATACGCGCGACCTTATAAAGCTTTACTTATACTACGTATACTACTATTTCGGAGCTCTATTAATAATTACCTCTAATATAGGGCTTTAATTCGTTTCCTTTTTTTATACTTTAGTTATTATAATTCTTAGTACTAAAAGATAGCTTTCTGCAGTAGACTACTTGTAAACAGATAGCTAAATAGAGATCTATAACTAATATCTCTAACGTAGATTATAACCTTTTATCTCTTACTATTAAGACGACTAGTCGGAATTCTTACTTATTATAGACTACGCCTAGATAACTCTCCCTTACGAATCCCTTAGAGGTCTCTTACCCTTTAAAGTTATTTATAGATATATACCCCGCGTTAATTAGAATTAGAAAGACTTACTTGACTCTACTACGCCTACTAATAAGTTAAATACTTAGTAAGCTCTAGATTACGCTAATCGCTTTCGCGATACTTAGACTACTACTTAATCTAGCCTCTAACGTATATAAGCTAAGATATCCTAATCTTATAATTACTTACGCTATGAAGTCGACTTCATTATAGACGATCTTATCTAACTAGATATACGCTACTTTATAAGTACTTGACCTAGCAAAAAACTCGACTTCTCGACTAACGGACCTTTCCGTATAATTAAAAAGGTCGGAAGCTCTTATTATCTAGAGCTCCTTACTAGTATAAAAGTATATAACGTATTCCCTACTACTAAGCTACGGAAGTATCTAAACGACCCCTTACTAAGATAAACCTTACTACTACTACTACTTATTAATATTACTAGTGATAATAAATAGGAGATCGAAGATATATTTGCGTACTGTAAGTAGCGTAATACCCTCTTATACCGAGTTTCCTAGTTAAATCAAGACGTCGATCTCATATAGTATAACGCTATAGATATTAAATACGCTCCCGCTAAGCTATAATAATTCTACCTTAATAACCTAACGTAAGCTAGACCTCCTGCTAGACTACCTAATTAGCTGAAAGCTTTCTACGATAGAATTGATAATTATAACTACTTTAATAGTAATAAGGAGATATACTAACGCTCGAGGGCGAGCTTTTTTCGGAGGAGGGAGTAGTATGACGACTAGTTAAGTTTAGAGGTCTCTCCCTATTAGTAGAAACACTTACTGCTAAGCGAGATTACACGAGTAGAGTTTAGGGGCCCCTTTTTATATATATACTTCTATTCTCTTTCTACTTCTTCACTCCTTAGTTATAAATTCTTAAGTGATTCTTACTACTTCATATTTATAGTAATATGAGGTCTTATTACTCAGGTAGTTTTGAGACCTTTCTAGAGTAAGCGTCACATATAAGGTCTTTATTTATTATAGTATAGCACTAGTATCCTTTATTAATAAGAGTAAATATTCCGAACGTTTCTTAAAGGATTATATCTATATATATAAGGTTTCTGTTTATAAGCTCTTTAAATTTACCTTATCCTTTTACTAATACTTTATCTACTCCCGGCTTCTAACTTTAAGAGAGAGTTAGTCTTTTCCTAACTTTAAAAGAGTAAGGTTTAATATATTATTATTATCTTCTAGTAATAGTCTTATCGTATTAATCGTAGTAAGTTATACTACTAAAGCGTATAAGTACTTATAGATATAGTACTCGGATACTCCGTAGCGGAAATAGAGCTTTTTCTTATAGTATCTCTCTTATTCGGCCGCGTCTACTTATTTAGCTCTTTATTTACCGCTAGAATTATTATAAGCTCTACTATTCCTTTCTTAGTTTCTTACTATACGCGCCGGTACTATTACTATATCCCTATTAGCGTTAACCTTAGCTTTTACAGGAGCTTTCTAAGGACGTATATAGTCTGCTATATTTATCCTAGAGTCCTTATTCTTATTATTCTACTTCTTATTCGATACTTTAAACTAATCTATCTCTTCGAGGTTAGTTATAATCCGTTCTACCTCCTTAGCAAATTCGTAGTAATCCGTAGTCTTAGCTATAGAGGCTATATATATTCGGACGGGGTTTAAAAATATATTCCGAAAGTAACTTATCTTTATATTATCTTCTTAGCTCTCTCCTCTAGCGCTTAGTAGGAGTTCGTCGAATTCTAGCTAGTGCTTATACTAGGGCTATCCTATAGAGTGCCTTATATTCGTAAGCTGTTCGAGGGCCTTAGCTCGCTTATTACTATCTGCGAATATTTTATTAAGCTACGCGAAGAAAGCTTCGGGGTCCTTATTATCTATCGGGCTTCCCTTCTCCTAGAAGTATTATATACGAGCTCGTTCGCGCCGTAGAAGAGTATTATAAATAGTATCCTAGTAATAATTAGCAGAGAGAGATAGCCTTTAAGTAGAGCGCATACGATAAGAACTTCTTAGTCTTAGGAGATAATCTCGAAAGGTATCCGTATATCTATCCTAAGTAAGCGATATCTATCTGCCGGAGCCCGATAGTTCTCTATCGGAGCTCGACTAAGACACTACGAGAGACTCGATAAGGGTTTTTATTAGGGCACTCGAAGACGATAGGTCTCCGGTATTATTAGATCTAGGCGCCTATCTAAGTCTTTCGGCCTCCGATGCCTCTAGAGTAGTACGCGTATTTACTAGCTCGGTCTCTATTAGGAGCTAGCACTCGTATATCTCTTATATAATACGCTATAGTTCGTTATTAGAGTCCTCCTATTAAGAGCTTACGTTCCCTGATAAGTCTATTCTAGTATCCGGCGTAAATACTATAAGAATAAGTTAGCTTATTTTAATCGAACTTAATATTATAAGTAAGTAATATATACGCAGATAGTTAAGTATAGTATTTAAGAAGTTCGATATAAGAGAGAGTCAGGTTCTAGCCTAGCTCCGAAGGAAAACATGCGGGTGCCGCTAGGCTTAGTAAGCATAGGTATCGCCGGTGCTTAATCCTGGGGCTCGCCCCTTATATCTTCTAAGAATTAATATTAATAGACCGGGCTACTATATAGAATTTATATTAAGTTTATTATATTAAGTACCTTTCTATAACTTAGACCTAATAATAGTAATATTAGGAATTTTATTCTATATTTTAAGATACTCTCTAACTCTACTTACGCTTAAACTATAATAAGTACTAGTTATAAGTAATAAGATAAGAGACCTTATATTCTTATATAAATATCTAAACGTATAAGGCCTAATTTTTTAGAGCGAGATTAAAAGTAATATAGTAGTATATTAATAGTTATATTTAATTAAACCTCGTATCGATATAGGAAATATAACGAATTTGATTATATCGTCCTTAGATTATAATATCTAATCGAAATTACTATTAACTCCTATTAATAATATAGAAAGATACGTAAGTATAGTTAACTATAACTAGTCGAAGGATACTAAGGGTAGAAGAAAGTTAAAGAGAACTAATAAGACTAATATTATAAAACTAAATAGAAGTATACTAAAACGCTATAAGTCTTTTGTCTTCGCTCTATTATAACTCCTAATATATTAACTCTTAAGGCTAGGATATTATTAAAGAGTTATAGACCTAATTAAAAATAGAATACCCTTCTTAAGAAAATTAATAAGTATATAGGGATTAACTTATATCGCGGGAAATATAGAAATAATATACGCTATTAAAGATCTAGTTAATTAAGAAAACTAGAGTAATACTATAAATAGACGCCTTTTCAGTATAATAGTACTAGATATCGAACTCTAACTATACGAACTAAGAAAACTTTACCTAAAGAAGAAGCTAATAGGTCTAGTTTTACTAACTACTTAGACTTCTAACCTTATAGAAGATAGCGATAAAGATACGATTATATTACTAAAGCTTACTAAATCTACTCTAAAAGGGAAGGGGAAGTAAGTAATTAGACTAATAAAAAAGCTAGCCCCGATAAAGATAGTCGTGATTAAGGAGAATAGGGATATAGAGGATATAACTTTAATCCTATAAATTATAACCGGGTTAAATTTTAATAAGGATATATTAAATTTATTAGGGGAGAGTAATAGAGGAGATTAATAATTATTACTATTTATATTTACTATATATTACTAGTCGAACTATCTTTTTTCTCTAGGGATAGAGTTTTTTATACTTAGGGGAGGGAGATATTATAGGATATTATTATAAGATAAGATAGCACTAAGTACATATTATAAGATATTATCACGAGATAAGATAGTACTAAGTACTTAGTGCTATTAGTTAGCTTCACTTAGATAGTTCCTCCTACTATAGTAATAGACAGAATTAAGACTTTTACTATATATATATCTCGGACGCCCCCTGACAGTATCACTCGCTCATAGCTCGCTGATACTAAGTCCAGGCCTCCACAGGTGTCTTTCTTCGCAAAGAAATCATCTAGACGGTAAAGGAAATCCTATAACAGCAAAAAGATTATGAATTTGGAAATCCGAGTTCTGTAATAAGGAGAATTTTATCACCTCAAAAATTCAGGGAAACAATAATGATGGATAGTTGTTCTCAAAATAATTGGTCCAGCATTATATGGCTGATTTCAAGATTGGCTTCGCAGGGGCATGGCTCTTAGGTACTGGCTGAAAGTACTGCGGAGTTCAATGGCTCAAGAAGCGGTTCGTTCTGCACTGCAGCTGTGTTTACATCTTCGATATTATGCTTGACCATTTCTGAGGGTCGAGAGTAGTAGCTATAATTTTCAAGATATGAGCCAAGAGATTTTACGTTGTATGGCGAATTCTTCAAATAGAGTAGTCCTGCAAAGCACTATATTTCGCGATTTCCTTCATACAACCCCATGGGGTACGGTGAAATTGCTTCAGCCTAATGGATATGAAATACTCAACCTAAAATATAATGCTCGCTTTGAAAACATATGGAATAAGATGATCCTACAAACCGCCATTGTCTTACCAAGAATTCCATCTCTGCCCTCCACGAAGCATCTAAATACCTCGCTCCGGTTGACCACCTTCGCCCCAAATACCCAAGATACTCTTCAGCGAACCCAGATTAGTAAGATCTTATTTCACTCGTCTTTCTCTCAGCTCTATACTGCATTATACCAGCTTGAGATATTAGTAGTGACAAGATGTCACAGTCAACGGAATCAACATCGCCGAATAGATGGCGCGAGCATTCGGAGATTTGGGTCGAAGAGCACATAATGGATGCTAATAGGTATTTAATTGTTCTATTGACGCTTGAGACGAGGATAGTGCTGAGTCTTAAAGCATGAACGGGGCACTATTTTCAGAACAATACTTAGGTCGAGGTTAAGCGAACTCCAGCCAACACTTCCCTTGAAAACCCCCCAAATACAGCGCAATACAGCCCAAAATTGATGTGATGATTTCCTATGAGAATCTGCTGACAGGAAAGCACTATTCCATAGCTTTTGCGACTGTTGCGGTTTGTGATCTCGCTCACGCCTTGAGACTGCTCTAAAGATGGAAATAAGCTCATCTCCAGTAAAAAGTAGAGTGTATTCGGAGATTGCTTCTAACTTGTTGCCAACGTAGAGAATAAAAATCAGAGACAGAACAAGGTAAATTATTACGTTCTGCTGTCATGTGGGCGAGCGCGCCTGGTGATTCTATAGAAATGAGATCTTGCCCGACACTCATGGCTTGACTAAGAGAGAGATCTATGTTTACATGAAAAATGGCTCAAATAATACCCTTCTCTGTCTTTCTGTAACACTTTACGGATAGGAACGGAATGATAAATTGAAAGCAACGAGTGCTTGCTAAGCATACTACAGCCAAACCCTCGGCAAAATGACTCTGAGTAAAATATACCCAAAGATTACACGTTGAAGCCTTGGCGTGTACGGAAGTAAACTGCTTCGCGTGGTATGAGACTGATGCCGAGCTGATTTGTCGTCCTGGTAATTTCTCATGCAGCCCCTAGCTTGCTGGCCTGCCTCAGCACTCCTATGTTCCCCGCGCTAGTGGAAGGTCATGCAAGCCACGGCAGACTTCTCCATAGACAATTGGTCAATCAAGGCGACTTACATTAGAAGGAGCCGATGCCAATCTAATTATGTGAAAATTAAGCCTGACCACGCAACAACCAGAATCCTCGAAACTCTATCTTTTGTTTCGAACCGGCTCCGTCAAAGTTGACGAGAAACCTGGGCGCTGGGCCGACTGGGTTCTAGAAATTTCAAGTATCACGAGCATGCCATGATTAGAGACCAAGATTTCGAATGTCTGTTGCTTATTCAGATTATGTTGTCTTTCGCCTAATGCTGTTTGCATCAATAATGCTTAACCCAAAGTGATATTCGCGAATGCCTATCAATCCTGCCACACAAGTCCAAAATTGAGCTTGAATGGCCGCAAGTCTCATATTACCAGGAAATGGTCGTTTGCTTCTCAACCGGATCACTGAGCGGAGTGATTCTCTGACAGCACCTCAAATCCGCAGTCCGAGTTTCCAAATCGGTGGTCCACACAAGCCCAGCCGCTCTGGCCCAGCCTGGAATGTAGCCGTTTTCACTGTGATTACATTCAAGTCCTGAAATCCATAAAACCATTTTGGCGGCGCACTCAGAGTCCCAGATACCCTCCCTTCGAGGATACATCAATAGCAGATCGATTGCCCTCTTCCTTAGGGAAAGATTCCGACAACCAAGCCCCGCCATCAAGACAGGTAAGATGTATCTGTTATCGAAACTATATTTCGACGCTTGGAGATCGCTCGATGAGAAGTCGTTAGTTAGTTCATTGAGTATCTCCCCAGCCAGATCAACCACCTGGCTATAAATATCTGTATAAAAATCGTGGACTGTTTCATCGTTCGATAAACAGGTAGCTGTAGCTGTATAGTTACTGGCCATAAACAGTTCCAACGCTTTCGTATAGCGTGTCACAAATTTAGGTGCAGAGTTTTTCTTCAATTTCTCGAAATTATGTCGCCACCTCAAGGCATGGGTTGTGATGATGGCTTGCTCGGCCAGAATCTCTGGAGAAATTACATTTCGAGAGGCATTTGCGTACTTCTCCGGAGAATTATGCTGCATGAGGAAAAGAATTCCTTGTCTAAGAATTTCCTGACCGTAGATTTCGGCATCCTGGAGATCTGTGAACGAATCTGGAAGAGAACCAAAACATATCCTGCCTGCGCTGCCGAGTAGATGTAGCCCCCTCGATGTAGCTGCTGAGTCTCCTGAGCTGAAAAATGTCACCTGAATTGCAAGGCAGTCAAATATAAGGAGCAACTCGCTCTCAACGACGTTCGGCTGAGGGGACGATCCCGGGTTACTGATGCTGCCGCGGCTGCTTTTCCACTGTAGGATCAACTTGACACATGTATGGATCTGTTGAACTGCGAGAGAGATATTGCCATTCCAAGCCTCGAAGCAAAGTACAAGTATTGAAGTCAAGAGCGTATCACGAAGGTTAAACTGGGAAGTTGAGGCCGAGGCGTTCATGATACCGACTGCTTTAGCGTACTGTTTCATAGCAATTCTATGGTGATTGCTCGCATTGGCGGTCCAGTCCGGACTATCGAAAGACACCCTTCCACGGTTTTGCGTTGTGGCGGTTTTATCCAAGGCACCAATAGCGATGACACAGTGTCGTATGGCTGCATTGGTCTCGCAAGCTTGAAGGAGAATCTGGCGGGTCAACCCAAAGTCGAAAGATGGGAATATCTGGACGCTAGTCCGGGAATAAAACCTGTCGAAATATTGATACTCCATGATGTCGGCAAACGGAGACCGGTAAATTGACATGGAACATTCCCTTGGAGCAATTTTGGGATATATCGGGCGACGCTCTTTGGGTTGAAAAGGTTGAGATCGGGTGAAAGATCGATATCCCTCACATTTGACGCCAAACTTGAGGCATCTTTGACAGTGCGGCTTTTCTTCGCCACATTTCACGCGTCGGATTCTATTGAGGCTGAGTATGTATGAAAAAATAGGGGAAAATGTACCCACTTGCAAGTTAGACATCCTGTTCTTGTCTTCGGCATGGACTTCCTCAATCGCACGTCAAGCTCATTGCCGTTACCCATGTTTTAGAGAACGGTCCTCAATTTTCTTATTGGCATTAAACAAGCAACGATACAGCGCCACTTGATGTTATGTTGCAGGGTTTTCTAACCTGAAGTGTTCTCGATATCGTGGCATGGACAAATCCTATTTACTTGGCAGTTCGTAAATTCCGCCAATCAGAAACCCACCGGAGGGGTTTTTGGAACCTGGGGAAGATCGTGCACAATGCCTGTTAAATTTATTTTAAGCATCAATCCGCGTCTTCGCACTGCGCGAGATACTTGGGCCTTTGTCTGCTTCTAACTGAGGTATCGCGAACTAACGCGACGATCATTATTCTCCATCTACAGCACAGAATTACATCAATAGAGTGAAGCTGCTAAGGTCCACTACCGCAAAATCAAAGCTAAACGACGCTCTTCATGAGGTTTCTATGCCATCAAGGTGTGGACCCCTCTCGGCTCTGTAAGTTAGGACGTCAGCACTTCGATGTAAGCGACGCTTCGTGGCGTATCATGAAGGCATCAATCTCAGCCTTACGTGAGAGCAGATTTAAGCTTTCTCGTATCTGAGTCAAGTCCGACGTACAAAAGGAGGTTTGCTGTGGGTCTCGTACACCCTGGGGTGTGGCGAGAGATCGAACTTCCAATCATCTCACTCAGACTTTGGAATTCTCTCCATAAATTACAGTAAATACTAAAGCAGAATACCCTGGTATACGAGACCCACTGTAAACCCCCTTTCGTAGGTAAGTACTAGCTTACGAGACTTCAAGTCGAAATCTCCATAATTTACTCCGACAACTTTCCTAACCGTGCCGGAAGCGAATCACAACAGACACGGGTCACAACAGTTGAGCATTTCACGAAATCCTGTAGGCTTTGCACACGCTAGAAGATTCCTAAAAGCCATTATCAAGAAATACAATGAAGGGGGCCTGCTCGACGTCACGGCCTTATTCGGTTTGGAATCCTTGAATAGAAAACCGCAAAAATCTGTCAGACCTAGAAATTGATCTCAGCTACTAGCAGCGCAGGTTCGGAAAGGCTCCCCCGATCGTTGTTGGGAAGACTGGGGAGAAAAGAATACAATTATGGAAACCACTTTGACAGCAAAACAAGCTTCCGAGATGATATGACTGTGGAGTGGCAAAGGAAGAGATCGAACGATGGAGTTTTAAAATTACGATCGCTGGGCGTGATCAGGGAAAGAAACATGCAAAGGACTTTGTCTGCACCACCTCTGTTATTCATTCTTCTAATAATGCTTCTTCCAAACTTCTCACATCATGGGAAACAGGGAGACCTGAAAGCTTTCAATCTCGCCTAATCCTGCTGAAAGCTTCATTGACGTTCCTCGGGGGCTTTCCGAGGTCAGACTAACGTTCTATGTCCCTCCTAAGATCCCAGAATCTTAGTTGAGGACAGAAAATGTTCTGCGAATACAGAAATGAGATTGCAGTAGAGGAAATGCTCCTACCACGACACAATGCACATTGCCATTTACGAACAAGAATACTGTGCATCCAGCTTGGGATCTTGGACCCAAGACTGTCCCAAATGAGCGAGAGGGAGCTTCTACAAAAGTTTCTCCGTAGAACCTGGAAGGGTTGATAACCGGAAGTAGTTTAAGAGTTAATTGAAATGTTAAGCTGATTGATACAGTCGAGTTTTTCGAAACACGGGATTGAGCTACTATACTGGAACTCATATGTGGAGACTGGCCTTCAGCTCGGTAATATACGAAGACAACTTCTCAAGGTAGCCATCAATACTGTTATTATTCACCATCTCTCAGCGGATCGTAAGTTCGCACGCGATAACACGGGACTCAAAAGCTGCAGGGTCTCTTATACTTTGCTACAAGCGACACAATCCTGGGTCCAGAATCCTGGAATGAGACGAAGTTGAAAATAATATCAGATTCATCCTTGAATAGAATCTTTCCTTCATCTGATTTAACATTTTCTGTTACTGCTACTAATAGTAATAAAAGGTTTGATAGGATGCTTGGAAAGCTACAGTCGCCCATTGGGCGCTCTTCACAATCCAAATGTACTTTTTCGTGCACATATGCAGAAATATTAGGCTCGTAGCACTTCGGAAGTTCTCCAAGAAGCTGTATGCCCAACTTTGATACCAGCGATTCTTTTCAAGACTATGGACTCCTCACTTCCCGAAGTGTTCACATTTAGTTTACAGAGTCGGTTCGGACAACATCAAGCTATGTATCGATAACAAAGAACAACGTGCAAGTCTTAAGTCTTGGCCGGCACCCGGAGGTATCATACCGCAATATAATTATATGCTATTTAACTGACTTCCAGAGCCTATTGCATCAAAATGTCGAGCAATCCAGCATACTAGTTCAAACATGTCCAGCCAATCAAGGCTTGAGACCGCCTTTGAGCTTTGAGGATTTTGATTATCTTCCACGGCTCGAGAGCCAGAGAAGTCCATAAGACCTTGCTACTTGTGAGCCTAGTCACTCGTCTCGTGCACTGATTGTGAGTGAGATGCCATTCGGAGACTGCGACATATGAAGCAGAAAGTATAAATATTTGAAATTGAAGCTACGAGGACTGACTACGAGGATGGTTTGAAGCTTTTAATGACCCACTGGAAGTGATCATATCATGTTATTAATTAAGACAGCTAAAGAAAGTCCGAAATTTTTTCGGAAGAAGGGTACAACTTTCATTCACAAAACCTGGTATGGAATAATGATCCGAGGTAATATGCATTTCTGAAAACATTGCATCCCACCCTACCCCTCGACGTCAAGTTAAGAGATCTCCGAAATAACTATCTAAAATCCAAGAGTAACCCTCGAAAATGCTGATGAACGAGTAGCAGAATATTATATCAGTTATTGTAGTCAGAGCTCGCAAACGTGGCCGTGCAACTTCGGATTATTATAATTTAAATTACTTGATAGTCAATTCAGCGTCGACCGGAGACCTGGACGTAAAGATACGTAGTGATTGGGCCATCCAATTCCAAATGCCCTTAGCAAGTGATTATGTCAAACTTGAAAATGAATGCCTTTGGTAACAAGATGGTAAGTGATGGCTGGGCAGCGACATACAGTTAAGTAAGAAGAATATATTCACCTGATGAGGCAAAGAGTTTTCCGAAAATAGGTCTTCTTATCAATAGGTTCATGATACAAATACATTGGTAATATGTGAGGAAAGTCCAGAATGTAAGCTGCTTCGCCAAATTATGGTGCGAATCGGTTTGTGCGGACTTTGCGTCCAACTTTGCCGTGGGTTGTTCACTTAAACCGTGGGCATTGCATGCACAGCCAGTTTTTTCTCTTAAGCTTCTCGACAGATCGAAGTATTTAGCGGCATGACAGTTAGCAGAATAGTGAACCGTTGCGTAAGAATAGACCATGTTCTACAAGGCCAGAATATTAGGCAGCCCGGCATGTGAAATTTATGATCAAGATTAGTTGATTCTTTTTCAAAGCTTAACTAAACTCGCAAATCGGATTAGGTTTACACGAGGACTTCCTAAATTCTGCATGAGGTGTACCCCTGCCTTCTGAGAACGAAAAACATTGAGCGGCGGGATAGCTGATCACTTCAAGATTGGGAGGGAGCTGTCGAACGAGAAGAGGAAAAAAAATATTGATCATAAAAGCCTTGTCACTTTCGTCAGCAAATTCAAATTTTCACACGCAATATGCACTTCAGAAAGGCGTTTTCGAGATACTATCGTGCTACAGAGAAAGAACACTCCAAACCTGAAAATGAGCCACCTCGTCATTTAAAAATGTTTACAAAATACAACCCAGTAATCTAAACGAGACTTCCGCTCACCAAGATGCTGTAATCGGGGATTATAAGTAAGCCAGTGTGATGTGACAGCAGTTTGGAAGCATGGCAGTACCGCAGTGTCTTTTTACGTCGCGGCTTTCTCCTAGGGCTACCAGGCCTCCGCTGGTATATTTGCAGATCGAAATGCTAAAGCTATAGAATATAGCTGTAAGCTCATCTGAACTTATCTATAAGAAATATCTACATCTAAAATGTCAGGTAGATTTATTTGGCAGTACTGATTGAAGTGATAACCACACGGCGATATTTGACTGTGTTTGCAAATAATGATTAGAAATGCAAGACTTCCGCTCTTTCTTCCATTTTCTCCCATATTATCGCGTCCAAATAGCTATCGAGAATTCTCTTAAGTATCCCTTCAGCACCCCCCCGTAACTAAATTTAATTCACGATGTGTGAGGAAAACCGACCAGGCAAGCAACTCGTATGAGGTGATATCCAGAGCCTTGGTCGCTAATCCTGAGCCATTGCGAGGACATGAGCCGCTTTACCTCTGTACTTTTGATCTATCTACTGTAGCAATGGAGTCCTACAGTCCTACTAAAGTTAGCTATAAATAGAGATATATCTTCTGCTGAGTGGTCGAAAATAAAACCGAACGTATGGTGCTTGAACGACTCCTCGCTCTCCTCAATGCTCACTCATTGTCTATTCAGGGCTTCTTGAAAGTACCATCTAACAGCTCAATTATAAACTGCTATCTAATCTCCAAACCTAAGCCGAGTTTCAACACACAAAGCGCCTTCCCTCGTGTAAATGACCCCACCACCCCCACCCCTACCACCACCACCCTCTTTCTTCGTCTACAAACTTCGCCCCAACGTGCCACATACTCCTAGGCTGATTCAAGGTGAACTGCCTGAGTTCCCTTCTTGCAAATCAACCACTCAATTGAGTCTTAATGAATCCCCTGCTCTGGAAATACTCTTCATTACTTGATTCAATGCGTGAAAATAAATCCAACAAGCTCAACAAGAAAATCCAACAAGGATCGGACAATCTGCGGAATTGACAACAACATGACTATTGACAGCATATTTCCCCTTACTATATATTTTCCTCTTTTGATAAAACACGCAACATACTCAATACATCAGTAATAGAGCCCTGATAACTAACACTTCAGCGATCTAAAAAGTCTCTGCTAAGACAAAGGATTTTTTTTCGCGAAGCCCTGGCGAAGAGTTTACAATGTTAGGAAAGCGTCTTGCCTGCCTCTTAGAAAGGTCGTCGTATCCTGGGTATCATGCTTAGTTATCTCTTATATACAATAAGTAGTACGCCTTACAGCCCCCCTCATCTCATCCCTGTCATACCATCAATAACCGCCAGTTCAGATCCCCATTGCCTTCGAAGCCCTTAACGCACAACAAATGAAATTTCCCGATCAGTAATCTACACCCTCGTAGTGCCGTATCCCCCAGGGCCTACGAGCATGCATGGTCCGCTACAAGGCTGACTCACCCTGATATCACCGCCTTTCTCCCCGAGCCTCAAATTCCCACTTTTGACTTCCAAGATCCTGCCACAGCCGGGGAGGCAAGGGACTCGAATCCGTCTATCTACAGACTACCCTCGACTAATACCCCAAGAGCCCTATAGCCCAGCACCGATTGAACCAGACACAGACTCACCTCGTGAATCGCGAGATTCCCAGCCCACCCTTAAGAAGGGATGAAACTCTCTTTCGAAAAGATATCGATTCCCCGAATCTGTTTGTTATTTCTTTTCCCAATCATATAGAAAGCACCGCGTCAGCTAATGGATGAAGACGACATGGCATACCCGCCGAAAATGCTGATGTCCTCAACAAAAGCCAGGATAGCTTTGTTCATGCGTCCAAGTTTATTTTCATCCTTTCTCGTGAATGTAACGGTGTCTTGAATATCTTCATGTTGTATAGATATACATCCGTATATATCTACAGTCTCTGAAGCTTGAACGTGAGAGTTCGCGACGCTTTGATGCTTAAGAAGGTTGGCGACGAGTTCAGAGATGGCAATAGTTATAATCCCTGATTTCCATTTAGACAGATAATCTTCAATCCGGTGATAAGCATACATTCATTCATACAGCCTTCCATCAACCTGAGCTGTCATATCGCAGATCTAGAGTTGCTAGAATAGTATAACATGAATGACCGTGAGGATGAAGGTAGCTAGCTGTAAGAAGGTAGCATCCGCAATTTTATGTTGTGTGGTGAAAAAGCATGTGTTGCCGACCTCTCTATCAGCATTACGATTTTCGTGCTTTGTACCTTCTATGGTGTAGTAAGAGATATCTCCGAGAACGATGAACAACATTTTTGAATTCTCGTCGTTGAACGTCTGGGTGAAAGATGTTCATTGACTTTTGTATCAGAAAACACAACCAAAGGATCAAAAATAGGGTATACAAAAGCCGCCCAAACTCCTTCCAGATCGGTCGCAATAACGCCCTTTGTCAGCCCCAATCAAGTAACATTTACCACCTCTCACTTTCCCTGCTCCTCGGAAAGTCTCGCCTTCTTGGCAGCCTTAGCATTCATACTCTCCACCGCTCTTTTCTGCTGAACAACCAACCCCCGGTGTCCCGCCTCCTCCCAATTCCCCTCCACGAAACGCTTCACAGCATCCCAATTCCAAAAGCCCTCCGCATTTCTCTCTGCCTCCTTCAAAACCCTCCCATCCCAAAGTTCTGCCTCCATCAGCACACTCTTCAAAAATCTGCAACTCGCAGCTCTCAGCACAGGATCAATGTCCTCAACCGGTACATTGCCTTTGATCACCACTCTCCATAACTCATCTTTATGACGTTCTAATCTCCACTCTAGTAATCTCGTGTCGTACGCTTCTTTCTCGTTGAATTGCTGAAAAGCTTCGTCGCGGATCTGTTCGCGGCTGGCTTTCATCTCGAGGAAACGACCTTGCTGTCGGCATTTTGGAATGAATTCTTCTATCCAGGCGAGGAAGATGGGGCGTTTGGCCATGCGTTGACGGTCGTTGTGTTTGAGTTTCTTTTTGCCTGCTTCCCCTCCCTCGTGACCCGCAATCACATTTTCATTACCCTTTCTCTTCTCTTTAAGTAGAATGGGGATCTCGCCCACAACATTTCTCTCCGCTTCCCCGTCTTCAAATACCTCCCTGACCCAAAACATCCGACACCCCGCCGCATACTCAAACATGGCATCCCTACTGCTGAAAGGCTTCCACCAAGTTTCCGCATCTAGACCCAAGAACTCAAGGATCGCATTCGAGTCATCGGTCAGGAAGATCATACTCTTCTTCCGATCCAACATCTCAATCTCGGGGATCCTAAGGAAGAGACCTAGGTTGTTTACTGTCAGACCAAAGCGCCGGATTGTACTGCCGAGAATGTTCCAGAGGTCGCCGTGCGCGGAGTGAAACAGTTCCCAGTTGAATTCTTTGAGCGTAGGAAAGATGTGAATGTCGACTTGGATGAACTTCTCCCCGTGCACCGGGGTTGAGTTTTCACCTGGAGGTGAAGTGACCGAGACATGTTCGAGAGGCCAGGGAATAGCGAATTTCATTGCTTGTGTAGGCTGGCCAATGATCCATGAATTTGCTTCCAATACTTCTGCGAGAGTCTCTGTGACCATTTTCTTTGATGTAACCAAGGGATTGTAGGATGTGGTGAGCGGTCCATGGCACACGATGTCGATGTCTCCGAAATCAGCTTTTCCGGGTGCTTCGATTGGTGACGAGACATGCGTGAAGTGTTGACGGAGCTTGATGATTGTTTGAGAGAGGATGAGATTGTAGATATGAGGTGGCATGCGAGGGGTGAAGAGGTCGCTGAAGGCTGAGCCGCCCATTCTGATAAGAGGGTGGATAGGGGAAGATGATGATGTAGATGTCTTCGAGGACGAGATTCGGAGTGAGAGGTTATCGTAGGTCTATTGAACAAAAAGGAAGACAAGCGAAACAAGCATAGCGTGACTGCCAGACGAGCCAAAGGTCACGTTTTACAAGGACCTCGTGATTTAAGCATACACCCGGAGCAAACGAGGAAACACAGCATCAACATGTTTTGGAAAGGGCTACACGTAGACTAAGCCACTCGCCAGCGACACGAACATTCTCCTTCCAGCCGATCGATCAAAGAAGGAAACGTCACCCTTTCTTTTCTGATGGCCCGGGTTGCGATAATAGGCTGCATATCACGTGGCAACGCTCCCGTTCAAAGTTTTGTTGCACGTGGGGAAAATTTTAGTAGGTCTAGCGTCACGTGGAGGTTTCATACGGCAGTTTTCAGGTGTGGAAGAATACTTGTAGACTGGCGCGCTAGTTTGCGGTCGAAGCTCGCTTCGGCGAATGTAAACAAATGCCCCAAACAGTCATGGTTGATAGATGATACAGACTGTAGGTATTTGGGTTTGTGAGATAACGTTTACCCATACCAGCGGCGCACTCTTTCAACATCGATCTATTCTCTAGATATTCATGATATACAACATGAATCAGAAATACGCTCTAGGATTGTAGTGCTCAATATTCACAATAGTCGAGACGGCCTCGCGGCCCTTCCATATTTACATACTATTATCGGTGATGTTTAAGCGCAGAATTTGATAAGTTATGAATCTTCTAGGGTCTATCATCAAGATGCTTAATATTTTACGCAAGTACCTAGTTTCATCCCAGCTGAATCTTGCGTCATCGCGGAACAGCCACATCTCAGCCTTGTCCCCCACCTCATTGGTTGTTCCATCTCATCTCATCCATCCCTACAAGCCCAGACACTACAACCAAGCTCGATAGAAATGTGCACATTAAACTCCACAACTATCTTCCATCTGCGCATCTCGTCCAATCAAGTTAATGGCTCCAGAAAATGCCAAGATGATGGGTCGCAGTGGCTGACGTTCTTGTACGTATCTAGTACTATACACAGCTGACCCCACCATCGCCATCGCCATCGCCATCATCCGCCGCGAAGCAAGCACTGCCCCTCCAACCGGAACCATCACCAGCCATTGGGCTGAGAGGCGACGGAAGAAAGCAGACGTAGCTTGATTCAGGTCGGGAGGATGAGGATTCGGGAGAGGCTCGAGTAGTTGGTTTTGCTTGTGCCCTCTTCAGCTTACTTCTAACCCCTCCTTCATTCCTACACATCAACAATCAACTACCTATCTCTTGAACACAAAGATTGCAGACTCGAACGCGATATATTAGAATGGCATACCAACCTCCCTACGGTGCTCCTCCTGGACAGGGACAATACCAATACGGGGCCCCTCCACCTCGTAAGTAGAAGGAAGCTATGCGCGCGATCAGAGTCGCAATCAGTCGCAAGCTGACAATAGATAGAACAACAATATGGCCAACCGCAGCAATATGGCGCGCCCCCTCCTCAGCAGTATGGAGCTCCTCCACCACAGCAACAATATGGTGCGCCACCTCAGCAGCAGTAAGTCATCTCGTTTCCCGTCCTTGAGAAGATTTGCGACTCGGAGTTTATGTGCTGGACAAATGCTGACTTGTGCACTCTAGATACGGAGCTCCCCCTCAACAACCCCCTTACGGTCAACCAGGCTATCAACAGCCCCAACAACCTCAATATGGCGCTCCTCCAGGTCAATATGGAGCTCCTCCCGGACCTCCACCAGGACAATATGCGCCTCCACAACAGCCTCCTTACGGCCAACAAGGTCAATACCCTCCTCAGCAGCCACCCTATGGCCAGCAGCAGCAATATGGCGCACCTCCTCCTCAGCAATACGGCGCACCACCGCCTCAGCAAGGAGCATACGGAGCACCTCCCCAGCAACAATACCCACAACAAGGCCACGGCGCCCCTCAACAACAATACACCCAACCAACCCCTCCATCCCTTGGTTACGGCCCAGCCCAACACATACCCTACGATGGAATCGCCGACGCCGACGCCCTCAGAAAAGCCATGAAAGGAATCGGCACCAATGAAAAAGCGCTCATCGCCGTGCTCGCCGACAAAGATCCCCTTCAAACCGCCGTCCTCCAACGAGTCTACCAAGAGCGCCACAAGAAGAACCTCATAAACGAAGTAAAAAGCGAAGTAAGCGGTTATTTCGAGGACGGACTCACGGCTATCATTCGTGGTCCGTTGGCTCAGGATGTTATGCTCTTGCTGCAAGCTACCGATGGACCGGGTACGAAGGAGTTGGTATTGAATGACGTGTTATTGGGGAGGAGTAATGCGGATATGCGCGCTATCAAAGAGGCGTATACGAGGACATATCGTCGGTCCTTGGAAGCAGATATCAAAGCCGACCTCAGCATGAAAACCGAGCGACACTTTCTTATGGTACTGGGTGCAACGAGGAACGAGGAAAGCAGTCCTGTTATTCCGCAGCAGATTGATCAGGATGTTTTGGAGATTTACAAAGCGACGGAAGGAAAGATGGGGACTGATGAGCTGCTGGTCTGTCAGATCTTGACGCAGAGGAGTAATGTTCAAATCGCGGCTATCGCGCATACGTATAAGCAGAAATACCAAAGAGATTTGGAGGTTGTCATCAAAAAGGTACTTCCCCCTCTCTCCCCCGAAGCCCAAAACAACATAACACTAACGACCTCTAGGAATTCTCCGGCCATATGGAATCCGCCCTCCTTTACCAACTGCGCACAGGCGTCGACAAAGCCATGCGCGACGCCGTCCTGCTCGAAGAAACCATGTCCGGCATTGGAACCAAAGATAACCTGCTCGTGAACAGGGTTATCAGAGCGCATTGGGATAGGAACCATATGAATCAAGTGAAAGGAGCTTATAAGGCACGGTACAGGACGGATCTTGCGCGGAGGATCAAGGGCGAGACAAGTGGCGATTATGAGAGGTTGATGATTGCCTGTATCTATGAGCGGTAGAATGTATTAACAAGGTTTGAAATTTGTCTCGGAAGGGAGGATTAGGCTAGTGGGTATGGGATGAATGAATTTGGAATGGGAGGAAAGTGACAAGAAATGCAGAGCACTCCTACGGGTCATCTACCTGTAGTAATAGGAGCTTTTTTCTTAGCTGGGTTGAATGGCACGGGGTGGAAATTCATACCATCCTTCCGCCACAGCTGCGGTGTTTTGATAGCTCCTCTATCCTGTACAATACAACATGTTAAAACAAAAATCGTTCCTTGTACCATCTCTATTATTTTCTTTCTCAGACTATAATGAGTTTATTACATTCCATTGCCCACGCTTTTCTTTTCTCCTTTTTCCCTTTTTCCATACCCCTCTCGTTCTCTCTCAATCTGTGAAGAACGGGTCCGGATTAGACCTTCCTTCCTTCTTCCATCTTCCTTCTTTCTGGTATATATTATACAGCCAGGGATTCGCGAAATGAGGAAGAGGAAGAGGGAGAGGAAGAGGGCGAGGGTAGAGAGATTTATAATCCCGCGACACGCCAGCGCCCGCCTGGTAATATTATCTCTGCATAGCTAAGTTTTTATGATGTATCGCGGGTGAAGGAAGGGATTACTCTATGCGTCACCTTTCCTTTGGGGGTGGTTATTCTGTTGAGGATGGGTGGGGCGTGAGTGTGAGTGGGTGTGATTTTCTAAGCTGAAAAGAAAAAGGGAGGAAAGAATATGGTGATACTTATTCTGAACATCCCTTAAGAGCGGGAATGTGAGGGAGGGAAAGAAGAGGAGGGGAGGGGGCCCCAGATGGAGGCTGGTTGGGAAGGGTTTCCCAGTTCCTTCAAGTATGTGTATGTCCGTACGTCATACGTAAAAAAAAGCGATGATTGTTCATCGAAGCTTGAGAGGATGAGGAGAGGAGGGGGTATAAACTGGCGAGTGTATAGTATAATACTTATAAGTATTACTGTCCCTCTCTAAAATAGAATACAATACAAGTGTACAAATGATATCAGGCTAGAAACTTATAGTTCTATTGCTTTCATTTCCTCATCCATATTGTGTTATCTCCTGACACTAAGGACTCACTTATTCAGAAGTATACAAACATCATGACTAATCGTTATTCGGATACGCGTTCCAGCCAGCTAGCTGATTGATAAAGACAGCTCCCTAAATGATGCGTGCGATATGTTAGCTTTCTCGCAGAGAAGATTAGCGCCGGTTTCTGGATTCGGTTTTCCTTGGAAGGAGAGGGGGGGTTGGTTAAATAAGGTTATGGTGTCAATGATTTCCTGAGTGCTGATTTAATGCCAGCTAGGTGAGGCAAATTCTTCGATTCAGGAAAGGTTAAGGAAATTTATCGGTAGGAGGGTGAACTAACTGAAGATGGATGAGTTATTGACAGTAGGAAAACTTGCAGGAAAGATGAAATTCTGCAGGTTTTCTTTATCCTCACTTCCTACTATTCCCCCCCCCTTCTTTTCCTCGTTCTAAATCCTTAGGTAGATAGGAATTCAGTTAAACTCTGTGTGGATGAACTAGTAATTCTTGAGGGATATCTTTCTAATGATATAGTATAACACGAAGAAAGACTTCGTCAGATTCGCAATACTAGAGTTATCGGTCATGACGGCTTTAGACCGAGTACTTTACTATTAAGTGGTATTTATCTACTACACGCTGGTTATAATCTAGCCTTATTTGAAACGAGATCTTGGAAAACAACAATACTTGGTTTTTTTTTCCTCGTGAATTACTTTAAGGACTGTTTTACTGACTAGATCTCAAAACTGTCGAGATTAGGAAGCTGCTGTGTGATAGATAGCTGTATAGATCAACAAACCTAGAGATATTTATCTGGAGAACTACGGATTTGTTTGCAAAGAAAAGCTTGTGTGTTTATTTGCGAGTGACGCATTTTCCTGTTGACGCGAGTCCACTCGAAGGTTTGGGTTTGACAAGTTGTGTGTGCTCTAAGCTCTGGTATATTTGTTTACTCACCAATTCTGACATTGGGCGGTATTGAGCCTTTTGCCAACGCGGCAACATTTACAACTGAATGTAAACTCTCTTAGTTTTAAATAATTATGACCTATATAAATTCTCGCATTCCCAGGTTCTTCAATGTTTTCAGAGAATCAGAGATGCTAAGCATTCAAGTAACTGGTATAGCAGTAGATTTTTAAGAATATCTCGGCAAATGTCTGTAATAAGTACATTGAGTTCAAAACTGGTCTTACCTATAAACTTTGATAAGTCAAGTGATCAAGCCGTGAAGTACAAGATTACAGATCCTGGCAGCATTTGAAGTTTGGCAATATTACGCCACGTAAACTGCCTACTATTATCTTCGCACAGAAAACCCAGCTGACTTTTAAAACAGTTGGTAAATAGCAATGGACCTTTTTGCTATCGTGTTAGTTCTCCCGGTGATGATCCTGGCCAATCCTAGAATTGGAGAGACTCTCGCTACTGGATTTGGAGATTATATTAAAGGTACATAGGTAGCACAATCATTCCTGCCCTCTTGCAGTTTTCATCGAAGTCACTGTACGCCAAGCACGAAACTCCGAGAAATACACGCATTCAACATAGTAATATTTTTCATTACCCTCTAGGCACACATATATCCACCTACTGCAAATCTAGTTGTCACGAAGCAGCTCTCTCCCATAACAACAGACTCGCTGCCCAACCCACGACCGCCACGACCGCCATACCCCACCAAACCCCTCCTATAAAATCTCCCTCCCAGCTCTTCCCAAAAGCCCATCCTCCAACCACGGGTCCCAACGTCCTAAACAGCGCACTTGTAGTCTGACCAACACCATGCACCATCCCCAACACACTTGGATCTGGCGCACAATTATTAAGCAATACAATAGTAGCCGGCAGTACAAAAATCCTGCCCGTGGTATGAATGCCAATCACCGCCGTTATACCCAGCCATTTCAGAGAAGCCGAGTCTTGGGGTAAGATGGCGAGGAAAGGCGCGAGTATATAAGCTACAGGGAAGAGCGTAGAGAATATTCGGAAACATTGCACGTTACCGAGACGGGTGTTGATTCGTGGATAGATGAGGAACTGTAGAATTATCCCGATGCAGCCGAGGATGGCGAGGGCGAGCCCAACGGAGCGGGGAGCCATGCCGAAACCACCATTGAATATGAATGGGAGGTAGCGGGCTACTGATCTCCGGGGAGAAGAGAGGAAGAGAGGGAGAAGATTACCGAATGCGCTGATGAGCGTTAGAACATCACATGTTGATAAAATGTAAGGGATCTGTGTGGGAGCTGTTGTTTTCTTACCCCATATGGAAATCAAAAATCGCTTGTGCGAGGAGAGTGGCGATGACGTTGTATGTCCATATTGAGCGAAATGATGGTTTGGACTTTGCAGATGGGCGAGATAAAGACATCATCGTCAGAGCTTTGACTTCTGGTAGCTCGATTTGTTCATCTTCCGATTCTTGATCGTCATTTTCGAGTGTCGAGTAGTCTTCATGTGAGTTATGCTTGACGGCTCGTCTGATGACTGAGGCACAGTGAAGTCCTAGATCGAAGTGAGCTTTACGAATGCCATGAGTCTGAATAGAAGTAGTCAGCAGATTTTGGAGAACGAGCGTAGTTGAAAGTACCTCTTCAATCATGAGAAATACATAGAATCCAATGATCACCATCGATGCTGCACTAAAAAGTGCAGGCAGAGCATAGGGGAAACTTGCCAGCCACGAATCAGCTGCGAATAGGCTTGGAAAAGTAGCAACTGGTTCAGCTAGCCAGCTCCCAATAACTAGCTCTTTGTCAGTCGGTCTCTGCAGGCCAATTCTGCGGATATACTTACCTGGTCCTACTACACTCGCTATCATGAAACTGGCAGGAAGCAGGAGGAAAGCACGTGATTGATGTCTGAATAAAGTCAGTCTCCAACTCGATACCCCGAAAGTGGGGCACGGACTTCCTCTCTTTGATATTCTCGGATATCATTGTCCGACTATTGACTCAATTAGCACAGCATCACTCATAAATCACCAAGAATCTTACATGATTCCAACCGTCCCATTCGCACCACCAGCCAGCAGACGTGAGATCACAACCGCCACAAAGCTCCTCGAAAACGCCAGCCCCAAACATCCCACTGCCGTCCCCCAAAGCCCAATCAACAAAACCCTTTTCCTACCACCCCATTCCGCATCAGCAATTCTCCCCCAGATAATAGCGGTGAAAATCTGAGCCGCCGAAAAGCTCCCTGATGCAATACCGGATTGCCAGGAAATCGTTTCTTCCGGAAGTTTAGTATTGAATAATTTTAGTTGATAGTAGCATATTGTCTGAAATGAGGCGACTTGCATGAAGTCGAAAACACGGCAGAATGCGAGGACGAAAAGTTGGTCTTTCCGAGGGAGATTCCTCCATGTCGCAGGAGCGTCGTGGCTCGATTCTGATGGCGGGAGAGGACCCATTCTGGTTTTCTTATTCGAAACCCGGATGTCAAGTCAAGAATTGGAAATTCGTGATTGCCACGGCGTACAAATCTGGTTGCCAACGACAAATATCTTTCTGCCTCTTTCCGGGTGTCTGGTTCCATCGCGTCTCAACTGGTGAGTTATTAATCACCTCGTGGCTTGGAAAATTCCAAGCATCCAAGATGTTGGCGGTTACAGGTGCAAGTGAAAATAATGATAGGCGCTTTTCTGAAGGTTGCATACCCAAGCTGCTTGGCGATGGCGAAGATAGGAGAAGTGAGGAGAAATGACGGGCTGGCTATTCCATCTCGCGCCGATAGCGTATCTATGCCAACATGATTCATGATTCGTGACTTTGTTCAACGAAGCATTTCATTCATACTTTCGAACTTCGTACATCGTGGAGGTTTTTTCCGCGATTCAGCCGTGTAGCAAAACCTCGCCCAAGCGATGCCCTGCAATGAGCATCCCAGACAATTAAATTACCTGGCCCACGTTTCCACGTACCCTCACCTGAAGAAAAGTGGGAGTCGGTGTTTCCAGCGTCAATCAATTCTTCATGCGTGTTCTTGTGTCTTTGGGATATCTCGTCCCATATAAATGGTTCTTGGTCGTTTGTCTTGGCTGTTGTGATGGATCTTGGTACGGCCCGCTGTTATATGGGGACATCCACTCAAATCTCGAGATCGAATCCAAGTGGAACGGAAAACCTTCCTTGGAGAGAATGACGGATGGGTCCTTGATGTTCTTCCAAGATGCTTCCAAGATCGTCGGGTCTGGAAACGCTGAATCGTAGGCGGTGCTTTCTGCTTTTGATAGTTCCGTTCCGCCTTCTCTTTGACGGGTAACAAGCGCAGATCTTAAGCATTGATTGACAGCTATCAACTGAAGGATCAAGGAACAGACAGAAAATTGAAAGGAAAATACCCAATCTGTAAGGTCAAACGCTCTGCAGTCATTAAAGACTTTTAGTTGAAGCGCAGGAGCTACCTGACGAATCATTCCACCACCATCCTGGAACCTTCCCAGATCGTTCGACTGATGATATTCTTAGAGCGATCGTCGAGATGGGTATCAAATCCGAGGAGTACGTTGATACGCATCGATTCAGGGTGCCTCCTCGTCCTATCACCGATATTTTTACATCCAAAGACACAGCAATCGATCGATCAAAATGTACTCGAACGGTTCCAATGAGAGTTCTTGTGCTTGGTGTTGGAAGGACTGGAACGGTCTGTAAGTCGAGTTTGACAATTGTAACTAGAATGTAAAGCAAGTTGACATTCCAAATTAGCGATGAGAGATGCTTTGAAGCGTCTAGGTAAGACCGTCCTCGCTTCTCCAGCAAAGAAAGCCAGCTTAATCGGAAAATAGGCTATGATAATACATATCACATGATGTCTGCCTCTGTTGAGAATCCTCCGGACTGCATCATGTGGCAACGAGCTTTCGAGGCAAAGTACGACGGCATCGGCCAATTCGGACGCAAAGAATGGGACAGCCTACTAGGCCATTGCCAGGTACGTTTGCCTCCCAGCCCGTCCAACACCTCATGTAAGTAACACAAGAAAGGCTGTCTGCGACTGGCCAGCAATCTGCTTCGCCAAAGAATTGATAGAAGCATACCCGGAAGCCAAAGTGATCCTCACAACCAGAAACGTCGACACTTGGCACGCATCCGTCATGAAGACCGGGTATTGGAGAGCCAAAGACCCCGAACTTGAGATAGCTTCTTATTTTGACTGGGGTGCTGGGCTTTACTATCCCATGTTAACGAAGTTCTTCGAGACTTTCTTCAAAGACGACTTCCCGAATAAGGGGAAGGAAGTTTTCGTCGAGCATTACAAGGAGATCCGCAACCTAGTCCCCAAGAACAATTTACTCGAATTCAGTGTCTCGGAGGGATGGAGTCCCCTGTGCGAGTTTTTGGGAGAGCCGATGCCCTTGAATGAGCCATTTCCTCATGCCAATAATGCTGATAGCTTTGTGAAGAGGTGCAGGGCGCGGAACAGGGCTCAGTTGTGTAATGCTGCTTTCAGATATGCGCTGATTGCGTTGTGTATATATATAGCGTACTGGCTTCTTGGATGTGTGATGATGTATTAGACTGGGGAGTAGTCTAGTGTTCGCTGTTTTGTATTGATGTGGAATGTCGAAATTGGAGTCCTGCGTTGGGCGAGATGACTAGGCCGAGGCGAGATCGCGTCTTAGGAAACACCTTACCTCTGGCTCTTAGTTTGCAAACGATAGATATCGAATTGATTAATAAATCAGAACTGGACGCCGAACAGGCCGTCCGAATATAGCGTCGTGGACATCTGCACGTGTATGATCGCAGTCGCTGGCTGTAGTACAGCACGACGATGCGGCCACGGCCTCAGGAACTCGCAGCAGCATTACAAATTGCAAACGTGGGATGCGAATAGTAAGTTCATGAAATCTTCGAGGGAGAAAAATATCAGTAAAAAGATCGAGGGTAACGGACGTCGTACTTAAAGCTGACGATTGGCCGAGGCCGGGCCAGAAATATTCGATGCTCGCGTATGCCCCATGCTGACAGCTATGGAGGCATCTATTCTCTTTATCGCGCGATACCTGGCTATTCGAGACAATTTTTAGGCTTCAGACTTCATCCTCGATTGTAAGTCGAAGAACCGATTGGATTATGACTTGGACTGTGACATGCAAAGCTCCGTGGCTGTTATGCTCCCAGCGCAGGGAAATCGAGGTGTGTCGCGTGAGTGGCACGTGGTCTATTAGCAGTAACACTTACACGGGCAGCTTACAAGTCGACGACAGAATCATTGAGATGGAACACATGACTATAGATCTCGATCGATATTTGTAAGATATGTACTTTTGAAAGAAGACGGTACCATAAATGTATCGGATTCGGGAACGCTAAAGGACTTCAGGCCAGAAGTGTCTCTGTTGATAGGCTTGTGATCCGCGGGCCAGCCAGTACCAGCACTACACACCAGGTGTCACGGGACAGGACATATCACGGGACAGGGACAGATACTTGGTGTCTATTAGTTATTACTACTTAGATAGCTCCTTGTACTATAGTATTTAGAAGAATCAAGACTTTTACTATATATATATCTCGGACGCCCCCTAATATAGTAGTAATTCCAAGTTTATAAGATAAAATTAAGTCTCTAAACTATAACTCTCTTATATAAGGGACCTTTTATAGCCCTTACTTACCCCGGAACCCCTGCGATAAACCGGAAACTTATAGAGGTTTACTAGTAGTACTAATCTATATACCGCTATATTAGAGGCTCTAATACTAAAGGGAGGGCTAATCGCTTAAGAGACTACTAGGGGAGATTTTTATCTTTAATACCCGAATCAGAATAATTTATATAGACGTCTTTCGCCGGCTTATCTATATCCCCTGTTTAAGAATACTAAGAGATACTATAGTAGTTATTACCTAAACTTAGTCCTTTCCTTACTATTCCGCGTAACTCCTAATTAATATAATAAGACTTAGCTACTAAGAAAGTACTAGTTATACTAATACGGATTACGTCCCGAAGTTAACGCTAATATATATTCCTACTTACTGATTTATAAATAATCCGTGACTAGGCCTTTCCTAAGCTAGCTGTTCCGGCTATAGCTTTCTATTAAAGACAGAGCTCTCTAGCTAATTAGTTATCATAATTATCAGAGTCTCCCTTATTTAGATAGTCTGTTTCGCTAAACTATAAGACTTTACCTAGTATCGAGGAATTAGCGAGATAACTATAAGAGAGGTTTATCCTATCTGTATTATCGTTAGCTATAGCTATAGCGTCAGTTTATACTAAGAACAAGTAGAAGAGTAATACTATCTTTATCTAGGTACTATAGGAGGATATAGAGGATAGAGGCAATAAGCACTTAGTTAGACTAATCCTCTTACTAATTCTAAGATAAGCTAGAGCTTTAGTTCGTACTCTAGACCCTAATATTCTTACTAACTTAAAAGATAAGGCTATTAGAGCGATTAGTACTCTAGGAATAATAGCTCTTAAGTTAGTAGTATCTTTTAATACTTTCTTAACTCGGTTCTAAGCTAGTCCTCTAGAAGCTAAGATAACTATACGTATATCTTCTATACTAGTAGTACTAAGACTATTAATCTCTCGCACCCTAGCGCTTATCTAACCCTCTATCGAGACAGAAATTCCTCTTCTAAATTACTACTACTATAACTTTATATATAATAATAATACACTTAACGTAAGAGATAGAGAAGACTCGGACCCCTAAGACTTAGGGAGACTATAGCAGGATAATAGGCCACGCGTGCTTAATACCTAATACTAACGACTCTGCCTATAAGATATAGGATAGTTTAATAGTACTACTTCTGTTATAAGCTATATCGCGATACTTAATATAATAGTAGCTTATTATAGAGAGGATATAGTCCTTAAGGTCCTACTAATTTGCATAAAGGATAAGGCTGCTATTTAGCTTAGTACCTTATCTCTAGAGATTACTAGCTTTATAGCTTAGAGCCTAGAAGAATAGAAATATTAACTCTTACTCTAATTCTATACGAATCTAAGCGTAGTAATACAGAAGGCTGATGCCTTAAGATACTCTTTTAAGAATAAGAGCAAGTTATCCTTAAGATAATTCTTAGATAATAAATATAATCTCTATATCGAGGCAGGAGAGACGAACTAAGACCTTATTATCCGACGAATACACTAAGCCTTAGATCTAAGCCTAGCTGCGAGTATACTTTTATAGAACTATAGTAATATAATAAACGAGTTCAAGTTAAAAATCTATAATACGGAGAACTAGGCGAGGGAAGCTTACTTACAGATTTAGTCACGTATCGACGAGTAAACTAAGGAGATATAGGAGTTACGACGACTAGTAATAGATAATTCGTACTGCTAAGGTATTAGGCGAGATAGAGACCCCCGAAGCGAACGATAGAGTTAAGTACCGATAGTACTAATAGCACGGTATCCGATGATAATAGCGCTTACTTAACTCTTAACTTCTTATTCGCGACCTTAGATACTACTAGTAGAATATATCGAATTCAGAAGAAAGTAATAATAAGAGAAGGAAAGGAATAAGGCTATCGAGTTAACTATATTAGTACTAGCCTCTATATCGACTGCCCGGCATAACAGAAGATAACTCTATTAGAACTAGCTATTATACTAGTATTAACCTTAAGTACTTATAATAATAAACTAGCTTTAGTACTCTCTTCTATATCTACTAATAACTAGAACCTTTAATAAGTATAATACGTACTATCTGTAACTACTTATTATATTAAACTATTCTAATAATAATTTCATATATTAGCTTAAATAAGACTACGACTCGAAAGATAACGAATCGCCCGAAACCTTAAGTCCTTCCTTACTCGCGGACTCGGGAAAGGCTTATCGCGAGACCTAAGGAAGGTCCTCTTACGGCTTTATTCTTACTTAAACCCTATTTTAGTAATATTATTAGTTTTTAATAAGCTTTCTTTAGTGCTATCCTTAACGAAATATATAAAAAATATAGATTAAACTTAACTTAAGAAATTATTATCCTTACTTATTATACTTACTTATATATCCCTTTCTTATAAAGATATAAAAGAGAAAGACTTCGTCTTATTTAAGAACTCTTCTGCTATAATCTTGCTTATTACCTTAGAAGGAGATATATTAATCTCTTATCCTTATACTATAAAGACTCCGGACTTATAACCTTAGGAGTCGAAGGACGAGATATCTATCCTCCTAAATAATACTTCTTTTATAGCTAATACGTATACTAGAATCTAAATATTAAGTAAGAATAACTTTCCGATAGAAGCTATTACTAATACTACTTTACCTATTAGATTAATCGATAAGCTAAGTCTAGCGTAGTACTTCCTTTCCGTAAGGACTCGACGTAGAATAGATAGCTTATAAGTTAGTCTTTCTAGTATAAGTTCAGATCCTACTATTTCTGATTATATCGAGATAGCTATCTTATATAAGATAATCTCTAGTAAAGGACTTCTATAGTTTCCTGCGTATTACTATTATATTATACTAAAGATACTAGGAGGAATTCTTCTTAAGCTTAACTTTTTCTCGGAAAATAAACTTAACTTTAGGTAAGAGTTATTAGAGAAGCTATACTATCTGTAAGTAGGAGATAGTAATAACTATATACTTCTTAAGATAACTAAAGCAGTGAAAACTATAGATTCTGCCCTGAAGCGTACTAATATCTATCTTCTGCAGATAGTAGTAATATAACTAGAGGAGGGAATTAATTTACTTACTACGTACTATTTACTACCTGAATATTAAGATAAGTATATAGTATATCCTTATCCTTAAGTCGATATATCGCTTAGTAAATTCGGTTCGATAGTTAATACTATTACTATAGGCCTCCCTATATCTATTCTATTTGCTAATCTAAGGGGGATACTTATCCGTTTATAATATAGATAGATCTTAGGGGTACTCGAATAATATATACTTAAAATCAAAGACTATCTAGTACTACTAAACTTAGCTAGTATTTACGAAGGATATCCTGTAACGACACAAGACTCAAGGCGGTATATAAGTAAGAATAAACGAGTAGGGAGGCTAAGAGCGATCTTATATAGTCTACTACGAAGGAAATAAAAAGATAAGGAAGGAAGAAGAAGAGAGATAGAGTATAAAGTACCTTATATATATGCGCCGGTACTAGTCCGATACTATACTAGGTCGGATACTAGTTCTGCCGGGATACTTATAAACTTAGGCCCTATTATCTATCCTTCTTCTTATGTGATATTCAGGTAAGCTATTATTATATTACCCCCCCTTTAAGAAGAGCTTAACTCTAAGCTCAGAAGGTTATAGTTTATACTAGGATTAGTCTTTATTATAACTATTTTCGTTGATATTCGCGTAATAGGCGCTAGCCGCTCTTTAGTAGTAGTAAATTCTTTATTAAGTTCTAACTAGTTATATCGCCGTAATAATACTATATTAGTTATAGCTTCTAAATCAGGCGGTAAGCGGTATTTACTTTATCTATTTATAGTAGGAGTCGAGTTTAAGTAGGGCATAAGGTATATAAAGGAAGGAGTTTATTAATATTAGAGCTTTTCCTTTTTAATTATAATAACTACTTTAACTTATAAGTTTACTCTCCTTAGACTACGATATAGCTCCTAGAGTAAGTATTATTACTAACTACTATAGTAGTCTGCTATAATCTTATATATTAATTAACCTAATCGACTCTTCTCTTAATATAAGTAAGTTTCTTATCTTAGTTTTAGGGATAGTCCTTAAGTGCGGTATAAGGGTTTTATAGATCTATAACGCTAACTCCTATAGTACCTTTACTAGTTCCTGCTAGTACTCTTTTAGTAGCGTATTATATATATTACCTGCGATATATTCGCACTTTCCTTAAGATAAAGTATAATAATACTCCTGTTTTAGAACTCCTATACTCGTTTAATAAGCCTAACTCTAAGCTTTATAAGTATTATTTAGTATTAAAGAGCAGTTATAAGTATATGAGTTACTTGAACCTAAATATAGTTATATATACTAACGTGTTATAGTTACCTAACTATATTAATATAGAGTATACTATTCTATCCGGTTTACTTCCTAGTAGTAAAGCTAAAGACGCGAAGCTAAATCGGGATAGTATTATAGCTACTTATAAGGCTATTAATTAGATCTATCGTCTCGCAAAATCTACTACTCTTACTACTATATTAGAGATTACTACTATATAATTAGTAGAGACTTAGGCTTTAAGGCGTTCTATAGAGAAGGTATTTAAGGAGTTAGAGTTTATTAAGGCAGTAAGTTACGATCTTGAACCCTTAGATACTAGTATAATACTAACGCGATATAAGATTTAGATCTTCTAATAGTTAATTCGGCGAAGTCTAAGTTAATAATATAAATAATATTAAAGTATATTAAAGAGTTAAATAGTATTATACGGGAATTTATAAAGAAAGCTATATTTAAAGCTACGATATCTAATACTAAGGGAAAGAGGAATTTGCCTTCTAGTTTAGAGATAGTATTAGATCTAGATACTCTCGGACTCTTTCTAAAGAAGAAAGCCCGTAGGATTAGCTATTATACTTAGTCTATTACTAGAGCTACGTTAGTAGATTTAGGTAAGGAGTTAGATATAGTAGTTCCGGTTCTAGATATTCTAGATTTACTAGAAGCTCCGGAGAACTTAAAAGAGAAAGCTAGTAAAGTAGAAGTAGTTAAAGAAGTAGAGTTTTAGATATAGCGTTATTATAGAGTATAATCAGGAGATTATCCTTAGTAATAAATTCTAATACTAGTAATTATAATAGCTTATTATCCTCTAAGTAACTATAGTTATCTATTCTATCTTCTTAGGCTTTAATCTACTAATCTAGTCTACGCGGAAGTCCAGGTTTACTTAGGTTAATAGCATAGAAGTCTCTGAGCTTATATAGAGTACCTATTAGATCAGAAGCGTTATACTAAGTTAGGTCCGGGTTATAGCCTAGCTAACTAACTTAATACTTCAGATTACCTCTTAGGAGCTATATAGTAAGTATATCTTATAACTCCTACTCTTCTTAAGTAGCGATAACCTCCGGGAGTAAGTTTAGTAACTCCTAGCTTAGTAATAAGTTATCCGAGTCCTTAAAGAGTAATTCAGGGGCGAATATATTATAAATAGAAGATCCTAAGGGTAAATCTAGCTTATAGGAGTATCTGATCTTAGCTAAGACCTAGTATAGTCCTACCTAGAGACTAGATAGCTTCTTACTTAGCTAGTAATTCTTAAGGTTCCTTATAGAGAGAAATACCTTATCTCTAACTTCNTAAGTTAATAATATAAATAATATTAAAGTAAAGGAAAGAGTTAAATAGTATTATACGGGAATTTATAAAGAAAGCTATATTTAAAGCTACGATATCTAATACTAAGGGAAAGAGGAATTTGCCTTCTAGTTTAGAGATAGTATTAGATCTAGATACTCTCGGACTCTTTCTAAAGAAGAAAGCCCGTAGGATTAGCTATTATACTTAGTCTATTACTAGAGCTACGTTAGTAGATTTAGGTAAGGAGTTAGATATAGTAGTTCCGGTTCTAGATATTCTAGATTTACTAGAAGCTCCGGAGAACTTAAAAGAGAAAGCTAGTAAAGTAGAAGTAGTTAAAGAAGTAGAGTTTTAGATATAGCGTTATTATAGAGTATAATCAGGAGATTATCCTTAGTAATAAATTCTAATACTAGTAATTATAATAGCTTATTATCCTCTAAGTAACTATAGTTATCTATTCTATCTTCTTAGGCTTTAATCTACTAATCTAGTCTACGCGGAAGTCCAGGTTTACTTAGGTTAATAGCATAGAAGTCTCTGAGCTTATATAGAGTACCTATTAGATCAGAAGCGTTATACTAAGTTAGGTCCGGGTTATAGCCTAGCTAACTAACTTAATACTTCAGATTACCTCTTAGGAGCTATATAGTAAGTATATCTTATAACTCCTACTCTTCTTAAGTAGCGATAACCTCCGGGAGTAAGTTTAGTAACTCCTAGCTTAGTAATAAGTTATCCGAGTCCTTAAAGAGTAATTCAGGAGCGAATATATTATAAATAGAAGATCCTAAGGGTAAATCTAGCTTATAGGAGTATCTGATCTTAGCTAAGACCTAGTATAGTCCTACCTAGAGACTAGATAGCTTCTTACTTAGCTAGTGATTCTTAAGGTTCCTTATAGAGAGAAATACCTTATCTCTAACTTCTTAGTTAATACTACGCTATTTCAGGTCGGTTATAGCGCTTATCCTATACTAAGTAGCTAGTATATTAGCTTTTATAACCTCGATAGCGGATTTAGTACGTTTAGCTAGGGATTTAGTATTAGTATAATTAAGCTTCTCTTATAGTATTAATCCGGTAAGTTACTTCTAGTCCTAGCTATTCTGTAGTAGTATACTATATTTAAGGGTATATAGCGCTATACTAATAGAGTTATAAGGTAGGGTTACTTAGGCGTAGTCTATTATTAGTAGTAGTTCGCCCTAGTTACTCTAGTAGTAATTAATAAAAGGTCTAAAGTATTAGTTAATATACTAATTCATAATCTCTATTTATCTATCGGTTTACTAGTAGAAGGAAGTAGAGAGCTTAACTTTAACTCTAATTATATAGTAAAACTCTTACTAGAAGAATAAGACTAACTAAGCTCCTTAGTCGGATATAATTAACTTAGAGATATATCCGAAATAATATATCTATTAGATAAATAATATCGCTATCCCGCGGGTATTAATATTATAATAGTATAGTATCGATATAGAGTCCTTCCTTAGGTAGTTAATAAATACTAATATCTTATTAAATCTTTAGTTATTAAGTAGGAAGTCCTTAAAATCTATAGCTAAGTACTATATAAGGTAGCTAAGTACTAGTAATAAGTATAGGAATCCTTACTATTTCGTTTACTTCGGATAAGAGTACTAATAGGAGTAGTAATTATAAGTATATTGTTTTATATCCGACATAAGTCCTTTCTAGTAATAATAAGTAGAAATTATTTCGGTAGTCTTACGAGTATTTAGATAAGCGAAAGAAACTTAATTATAGACTTCGCTAATTAAATAGGTATATAGTAAGATATAGCGTTATATATATAGATAACTATTATAAAGTAGTAAACTATCCTTAATAGTATAACTATCTCCTAATATATTCTATTTATTAGAGAATAATTCTTAGTTAAATTAGTATAGTTTCTTAATTAAATTAAAGGAATTATATATAAGTTCTAGTAGCGTATTAGTCCCTAGCGATATTAGGTATATATAACTAATTTGATCGATATAATACTTAGCTAGTTCCGCGTTAATCCTAAGGTCTAAGTAGTCTAGAGGTAGTAAAACCCGAGATCTACTATCCTATTTCTATTATTCTTATATCTTTAGATCTTATTCCCTATAGCTAAGGATATTAGCTTTAGTATTATCTTTACTAAGCGTATATATAATTTAAAAGTTGAATTCAGAAAGGAATTCTATCTATCTAGCTTATTTACTAGTTAGGACCTTAGTAATCATAAAGTATTCTAAGGATCGATAGTCCGTATATACGCTAGTATAGCGTTATAGAGATATAAGTTCCGGTCTCTATTTCCGGAAAGACTTAATAATAGCATATAGCTCCTTATCGTAGATCTCTTAGTTTAGTTTATATCTATTAAAAATATAAGAGTAGAATCTAATTAGATACTACTAGTTATTTTCATATAATTAGGAGATAACTCTAGCTATTATACTATTAGAAGTATTAGTTTCTAGTTTAGTTTATAATTTAAGGTCGAAATAGTATAATTTCTATACTAATAGTAGCTATTAATATAAATCGTCGAAAGACTTCTTATAATTATTAGTAAAATTCTATAGTACTATAAGCCGAGTAAGTACTAAGAGAGGTTTAGCGATAAGGCCGAAATTCCGAATAAATTAATAGTAGAACTTATAGAATCTTAAGAAAGATTTTATAGCTATTATCGTTTTAAGGTATTTCTAGTCTACTAATAGTACTACTTTCTCGGGATCTAGCTCGATTCCGTTAGTAATAATAATATATCTAAAGTATTTAGTCCGAGTAATATAGAATTCGCTTTTCTTAATATCTACTTAAAGTCTAGTATCTATTAAGTATTATAGTACTAATTTAATATATTCCTTATATTCCTAGAGCGTTTCCGAGTATATAAGGATATTATCTAAGTAAGCTATATAGAAATTATCTAAGTAGTCTAGTAGTATATTATTTATATATCGCTAGTATATACTAGGTCTATTATAGAGCTCGAAAAGTAGTACTTTATATTTATAAGATCCGAAGCAAGTTCGGAAAGTAGTATACTCCTCGGATTCGGGGTCTATATAGATATAGTTAAATACTACCCGGATATCTAGTTTAGTAAAGATTACTACTTTAGATATACGAGTTAAGAGCTTATCGATCTTAAGTATTAGATAGGAATCCTTTCGAGTAATCATATTAAGCTTATAATAGTTAATATAGAAATATAATCTTTTATTAGCTTTCTTAATAAATAATATAAGTAATATAAAAGGACTTTAGCTAGATTCGATAAATCCCTTATCTAAGTTCTCTATAAGATACTCCTTAGTTACTCGTAATTTATCTATAGATTACTAATATAGAAGCGAATATATATTAAGTAATAGTTCTTCTAGAATAATTTTATAATTATATAAGTAATATAGCGGAAGAATATTAGAATCCCGCTTCGAAAAGGCTTTTTTAAAGGTATAATACTATTCCGGTAGCTTTTCAGCTATAAGTTATTTAGTATTAGGATCCTTAGGAGAGTTACTATTTAGATAATCTTATAAGAAGTAGTTTATCTTATAGATACTAGTAAAGAATAATTCGGAACTTTTACGTTTTATATTAAAGTAAAAAGCTATAGTACTAATTTAGTAAATCAGAACTAGTTTCTAGATCCTTAGAAGTTAAAAGAAGTACTTACGATAAGGTTTTAGTATAAGTACTTTTCTCGATGAATTCGGAGCGGAAAAGGATTCAGATTCCTTAGCGATAAGTAGAAATAAGTTAAAGAGTAAAGATAATATATTAATATACTATATCGCTACTATTTAGTATAATTAGCGTTAGTCTAGCTAGTTTATAGCTAAGTCCCGCGCGTTAGTATTAATTTAGTAAGATCGATTAATATTAAGTTTATAAAGTAGTAGAGTTATAATTATCTTCTTATTATATTAGAAAGTAGCTAGATAGCGTTCCGATTATAGTAGCTTATAGTAGAGCGTATCTAGCTTAACTTAAAATCATCGTATCTATTTAATACTAATAATTATATCTTATTATCCTAAATCGAGGAGAATAAAAAGGTAGTTATAAATACGCTTACTATTAATAGAAAAGTATAAATATATAAAATAAGTAATATAAGTTCTAATAGACTATTAGAAACTACGTATTAGAATAGAATAAGGCAGTAGCTCGATTTTAATACTAAGGGCCCCTAATAGTCGTCCGGTAGGAGTGCGATTAATAAATAGATAACTATTCGCTCTAGTATTAATTAGGCTATTTATAGAGACTCTTAGCTTATTTATACTAACTATAATCGAGTATATAAATTACTTATCTCTTATTAGAGAGTTAAAGTCTAAATTAGAGAGATTATACTTATATAGACCTAGAAAGGAGTTTTTACCTAAGCCTTATTATTTCCCTCTAGTATTAGTCTAGATTCGGAGAGTATATCTTCTATTACTTCCTTAGTTACTTAATCCTCTTCTAGAAATTCGTCGATTAATTAAACTTTAGGTAAGTTAAGGTAGTTTAGCTTAATATAACTAAGCTATCTATAACTATAATACCTAAGGGGTTCTCCGGTTAAAGTAGAAAGGCATTTTAGCGCAGAGGGAATACTAGCTTATACCGGGGTAAAGATATATATATATAATATAGGAGTAGTTTATCGAGGAGCTAAGCTTAAGGACTAGTAAGAGGTAGAACTAGTAGTAGTCGTAGTAATAATAGTAGGCTTATAGTACTATACTTAGGTAATAGCTTTCTCGGGATAGGTACGTTCTAAGTTATAATAATACTTAATATTAAAAGAAAGTAAGGATCTAACTATAGAAGCGTAGTTCTTATTCTATATTAGTTTAATAATAAGAGTTAAAGCGCATAAGGATAATATAATCTTATCTTATATATAGAAGAACTACTCTTTCTTTTTAACTTTACCTTAGATAATAGCGCTTTAAAATTAACTATAAAACTTAGCGAAGATCTTACGTATATAGCTAAGTTATTATATTTCTAAGTAATAGAAAGCGTTATAGTAGTTATCTTCCTCTAAACTAATAATAAAGTTCTTCTCTAATAAGGAGATTATTTTATCGCTAATTTTAAACTTATTAGTAAGGTACTAAAGCGTAAGATACTCTTTAGCTAATCTAGTAACTAGCTCCTATACGAGAACGCGCCGGGAGAAGTCCGTAGAGTAATAGTTAGCATTTATAGCTAGCTAGTCTCGTATCGATACTCTCTATTAGAGGAAAGTAAAGTCTGATCTATTATCTAGAGGTAAGATCTTCTTAGTAAGATAAGACTTCCTAAGGCGTGATTCTACTAATTCGGCGCTAAAAGAGAGAGATAGTTTATTAGGAATAATATTCTCTCTCTTAGTACTATATATTAGAATAGAGTTTATTAAGTTATTAAACTCTACTATACGCGGAGATTATAATATTAGTTCTAGTAGGAGAGTTAAAGATAAGTAAGAGATCTCTATAAGGAACTTATCTTATATAGAGATTAGTCTATCTATAGTATCTTCTAGAGAGTTATTCTTTTCCTCCTAGTCTGCTAATTATTATAAAAGGGAATAGATCAAGTTCGAGTTACTTATAATAGTAAGAGTACTTAGTAATTATACTCCTAGTAAATTTCGCTTTTATTTTCCTTTCTCTCTTAGTTAGTACTTCTTTAATAAAGTATTAATATTCTCTAAGGTAAGAGATATTTAAAGTAAGGAAAAGTATAATAGATTAGGTTCAGAGGTAAAGTAGAAGGGATCGCGTTAAGTTCCCTTAGAACTAGAGGAGTCTCTAGTTTATTAGTTAAGAGTTATAATAGTAGCTTAAAAAGGGGTATATTAGGATTATTTCAGTAGCGATATATAGAAGTTAAAGTTCTAAGGTATTTATTATACTTTCTTTAAAATCTATCTATAATTCCTTTATACTAAGGGAGTTATTAAAAGAGCGTTAGTAAAGACTTCCTCTATTATACTATTTATAATAAGCTAAATTAAACCCTGATTTATAGTTATCTAAGAGATTTCTAATATCTCGGCTATATATAAGTAGTTATCGAATAACTAACTTAGTAATAAGATATTATAGTAAGCTATCTCCGGCTATCTTAATCTTTTTATTTAATATAATAATATAAGACTTAAAGTAGTATATAAGTAAGAATAAATAAGTAGAGAAGCTAAGAGCGATCTTATATAATCTACTACGAAAGAAACAAAAAGATAAGGAAGGAAGAAGAAGAGAGATAGAGTATAAAGTATCTTATATATATATACTAATACTAGTCCGATATTATACTAGGTCGGATACTAGTTCTACTGGGATACCTATGAACTTAGGCCCTATTATCTATCCTTCTTCTCATATGATATTCAAGTGAGCTGTCGTTATATATCCCTTCGTAGAGGAGAAGCTAGAAGGAAAGTACTTAGCTAGTATCTTGTTTTTAATCAGACCTCTTCCCGAAGATATAATAGAACCGGATATATTAAATACCTTTAGACCGGATATTAAAGTTAAGATTCAGGATATTCTTCGCTAGTATATATCCCTATTCCGCTACGAACTCGGATAGTTTAATAATAGAATTAATATACTTATACTATTTAAGGAAAGCGTTAAGATTAATAACCTGAAAAGAGTACTATTCCTATAATCCTAAAGAGATAAGATAGAGATAGATAAAATCTTAGATCTAATAAGAGCTAATAGTTCCCTAGTACTAGTACCTCTCGGATAACCTTCCTTAGCTTTAGCTCTAGTATTTATTATCTATAGAAATAGAAAGCTAAGGGTTATAGTCGATCTTAGAAAAGTTAATATAAAGTTAATACTTAATATATACTTATTACTTAAGGCTAACGATATCTTATTTTCTATAGGTAAAGTAATAATTTTCTCTAGTATCGACCTTACTAAATCCTTCTTCTAATAACCTTTAGAGCTAGTAAACTAATAGAAGATAGCGTTAGTTACCCTATATAAGGGATATGAAATACTTACTATTATAACGATAGGTCTAGTAATAACTTTCGTATTCTTCTAAGTATATATAGAGAATCTATTTCGCTAATACCTTTAGAAATTCGTTATTATTTATATTAATAACGTAGTTATCTTTTCTACTACTCTAGAATAATATATAAAGAACCTAGATCTAGCGCTTATCTTACTAGAGGACGCTGGAGTTATACTAGCTCTAGGAAAGTGCTACTTCGCTTAGCTATCTATTAAGGCACTAAGATATAAGGTATCTAGACTAAGGCTAAATACCCTAGAAGAGAAGATAGAAGTAGTATAATCTTAGGAATTTCTAAGAACTCTATCTTAACTAGAGAAAGCGCTAGGATTTTTCAGGTACTATCGCAAATTTATATTATACTATATAGCTATCTCCTTACTATTATTAGAGCTTAAGATAATCGGATTTAGGAATATATTATAAGAAGAAGTAAGACAGAGTAACTATACTAAAGTAATACCTATTCCGCTTCCCTAATTAAGATATAAAGAATATACTAATTTAACTCGGTCTTAGAAAGCTAAATATTATAAAGATACTAAAATATACTTCGAGTAATATATAGATAACCTGCTATATAGGTCTAAATAAGTATTCGATATATTAAAAGACTGGCTTACTTTAGCGCTAACTCTTAAATTCCCTGACTTCGGATAGGACTTTATACTTTATATCGATAGTTCTAAGGAATTTAGGTATAGCGTAGCTCTTTATTAGATAAATACTACTAATAGGGTAGAAAAGCCGGTCTTATTCCTATCTAAGTCCTTATCTATATATAACGACAGCTTACCTGAATATCATATGAGAAGAAAGATAGATAATAGGGCCTAAGTTTATAGGTATCCTAGTAGAACTAGTATCCGACCTAGTATAGTATCGGACTAGTACTAATATATATATATAAGGTACTTTATACTCTATCTCTCTTCTTCTTCTTTCCTTATCTTTTTATTTCCTTTATAGTAAACTATATAAGATCGCTTCTAGCTTTCCTACTTATTTATTCTTACTTATATATTACTTTAAGTCTTATATTATTATATTAAATAAAAAGATTAAGATAGCTAGAGATAGCTTATTATAATATCTTACTACTAAATTAGTTATTCGATAACTACTTATATATAGCTAAGATACTAGAGATCTCTTAGATAATTATAAATTAGGGTTTAATTTAGCTTATCGTAAATAGTATAATAGAGGAGGTCTTCGCTAACGCTTTTTTAATAACTCTCTTAATATAAAGGAATTATAGATAAATTTTGAAGAAAGTATAATAAATACCTCGGAACTTTAACTTTTATATATTACTACCGAAATAGCCTTAATATACTCCTTTTTAAGCTATTAGAATAGCTCTTAACTAATAAACTAGAGACCTCTCTAGTTCTAAGGGGACTCGACGCGACCTCTTTCGCTTTACCTCTAAACCTAATCTATTATACTTTTCCTTATTTTAAATATCTCTTACTTTAGAGAATATTAATACCTTATTAAGGAAGTACTAACTAAGAGGGAAAGGAAAATAAAAGCGAAATTTATTAAGAGTATAATCGCTAAGTACTTCTACTACTATAAGTAACTCGAACCTGATCTATTCCCTCTTATAATAATTAGCGGACTAAAAGGAGAAGAATAACTCTCTAGAAAATACTATAGATAGATTAATCTCTATATAAGATAAGTTCCTTTTAAGAGTCCTTTACTTATCTTCGACTCTCCTACTAGAACTAATATTATAATCTCCGCGTATAGCGGAGTTTAATAAGCTAATAAACTCTATTCTAATACGTAGTACTAAGAGAGAGAATACTATTCCTAATAAACTATCTCTCTCTCTCGGCGCCGAATCAGTAGAGTTATACCTTAAGAAGTCTTATCTTACTAAGAAGATCTTACTTCTAGATAATAAGTCGGACTTTATTTTCCTCTAATAGAGAGTATTAATATAAGACTAGCTAGCTATAAATACTAATTATTACTTTACGGACTTCTCCTAGCGCGTTCTCGTATAGGGACTAGTTACTAGATTAGCTAAAGAGTATCTTACGCTTTAGTACTTTACTAATAAGTTTAAGACTAGTAAGGAAATAATCTTCTTACTAGAAGAAAACTTCCTTACTAGTTTAGAAGAAGATAACTATTATAACGCTTTCTACTACTTAGAAATATAATAATTTAGCTATATATATAAGACTTTCGCCGAGTTTCGTAATCGATTTCAAAGCGCTATTATCTAAAGTAAGATTAAAAGGAAAAAGTAGTTCTTCTATATATAAGATAAGATTATACTATCCTTACGCGCTTTAACTCTTATTATTAAATTAATATAGAATAAGGATTACGCTTCTATAGTTAGATCCTTATTTTCTTTTAATACCGAATATTATTATAACTTAGAATATACTTATCCCGAGAAAGCTATTACCCCGGTATAGTACTATAAGCTTACTATTACTACTACGACCTCTACTAGTTCTACTTCTTACTAGTCCTTAAGCTTAGCCCTTTAATAAACTACTCTTATACTATACGTACGTACCTCTACCCTAGTATAATCTAGTACTCCTTCCGCGCTAAAACGCCCTACTACCTCGACCGGAGAACTCCTTAAGTATTATAGTTATAGATAGCTCGGTTATATTAAGCTAGATTACCCTAACTTACTTAAGGTTTAATTAATTAACGAATTTCTAGAAGAGGATTAAGTAACTAAGGAAGTAATAGAAGATATACCCTCCGAATCTAGACTAATACTAAAGGGAAATAATAAGGCCTAGGTAAAAACTCCTTCTTAAGTCTATATAAGTATAATTTCTCTAATCTAGACCTTAACTCCCTAATAGAAAGTAAGTAATTTATATACCCGACTATAGTTAGTATAAATAAGCTAGAAGTTTCTATAAGTAGCTTAATTGATACTAGAGCGAATAGTTATCTATTTATTAATTATACTCTTACCGGATAACTATCAGAGGCCCTTAGTATTAAAATCGAGCTACTACTCTATTCTATTCTAATACGTAGGTTCTAATAGTCTATCAGAACCTATATTATCTATTTTATATATTTATACCTTTCTATTAATAATAAGTATATTTATAACTACCTTTTTATTCTTCTCGATTTAGGATAATAAAATATAATTATTAGTATTAAATAGATATAACGATTTTAAGTTAAGCTAGATACGCTTTACTATAAGCTTCTATAGCCGGAACGCTATCTAGCTACTCTTTAATATAATAAGAAGATAATTATAACTCTATTACCTTATAAACCTAATATTAATCGATCTTACTAAATCGATATTAACGCGCGGGACTTAGCTATAAACTAGCTAGACTAATAGTAATTATACTAAATAGTAGTAATATAATATATTAATATATTATCTTTATTATTTAACTTATTTCCGCTTATCGCTAAGGAATCCGAACTTTTTCCTGCTCCGAATTTATCGAGAAAAGTACTTACGCTGAAACTTTACTATAAGTACTCCTCTTAACCTCTAAGGATCTAGAAACTAGTTCCGATTTACTAAATTAATACTATAGCTTTTTACTTTAATTTAAAATATAAAAGCTCTAAATTATTCTTTATTAGTATTTATAAGATAGACTGCTTCTTATAAGACTATCTAAATAGTAATTCTCCTAAGGATCCTAATACCGAACGACTTATAGCTGAAAAGCTACCGGAATAGTACTATACCCTTAAGGAAGCCTTTTTTAAGCGGGATTCTAATATTCTTCTATTATATCGCTTATACGATTATAAAATTATTCTAAAAGAACTATTACTTAATATATATTCACTCTTATATTAGTAATCTATAGATAAACTATAAGTAACTAAAGAGTACTTTATAAAGAACTTAGATAAGAGATTTATCGAATCTAGCTAAAGTCCCTTTATATTACTTATACTATTTATTAAGAAAGCTGATAAAGGATTACGCTTCTATATTAACTATTATAAGCTTAATACGATTACTTAAAAGGATTCCTACTTAATACTTAGGATCGATAAGCTCTTAACTTATATATCTAAAATAGTAATCTTTACTAAACTAGATATCTAAGTAATATTTAACTATATCTATATAGACCCCGAATCCGAGGAGTATATTACTTTCCGAACTTACTTTAGATCCTATAAATATAAAGTATTACCTTTTAAGCTCTATAATAGATTTAGTATATACTAGCGATATATAAATAATATACTACTAGACTACTTAGATAACTTCTATATAGCTTACTTAAATAATATTCTTATATACTCGGAAACGCTCTAAGAATATAAGGAATATATTAAATTAATACTATAATACTTAATAGATACTAGACTCTAGATAGATATTAAGAAAAGCGAATTCTATATTACTTAGACTAAATACCTTAGATATATTATTACTATTAACGGAATTAAGCTAGATCTCGAGAAGATAATACTATTAGTAAACTAAAAGTACCCCGAAACGGTAATAGCTATAAAATCCTTCTTAGGATTCTATAAGTTCTACTATTAATTTATTCGGAATTTTAGTCTTATTACTAAACCTCTCTTAGTACTTACTCGGCCTATAGTACTATAGAAATTCACTAACGATTATAAGAAGTCCTTTAACGATTTATATTAATAGCTACTATTAGTTTAGAAACTATACTATTTTTACTCTTAATTATAAACTAAACTAGAAACTAATACTTCTAATAGTATAATAGCTAGAGTTATCTCCTAATTATATAAAGATAACTAGTAGTATCTAATTAGATTCTACTCTTATATTCTTAATAGATATAAACTAAACTAGAAGATCTACGATAAGGAGCTATATATTATTATTAAGTCTTTCCGGAAATAAAGACCGGAACTTATATCTCTATGACGCTATACTAGCGTATATACGGACTATCGATCCTTAGAATACTTTATAACTACTAAGGTCCTAACTAGTAAGTAAGCTAGATAGATAGAATTCCTTTCCGAATTTAATTTTTAAATTATATATATTTTTATTAAAGATAATTCTAAAGCTAATATCCTTAGCTATAGGGAATAAGATCTAAGGATATAGGAATAATAGAAATAGGATAATAGATCTCGGGTTTTACTACTTCTAGACTACTTAAACCTTAGGATTAACGCGGAACTAGCTAAGAATTATATTAATTAAATTAGTTATATATACTTAATATCACTAGGGACTAATACGCTACCGGAACCTATATATAACTTCTTTAATTTAATCGAGAAACTATACTAATTTAACTAAGAATTATTCTCTAATAAACAGAATATATTAAAAGATAGTTATATTATAGATAATAGTTTATTACTTTATAATAATTATCTATACGTATAATATTATACTTTACTATATACCTATTTAATTAGCGAAGTCTACGATTAAGTTTTCTTCGCTTATCTAAATACTCGTAAGACTACTGAAATAATTTCTACCTATTACTACTAGAAAGGACTTATATTAGATATAAAATAATATACTTATAATTACTACCCTTATTAGTACTTTTATCTGAAATAAACGAAATAGTAAAGATTCCTCTACTTATTACTTGTACTTAGCTATCTTATATAGTACTTAGCTATAGATTTTAAGGACTTCTTATCTGATAACTAAGGATTTAATAAGATATTAGTATTTATTAACTACTTAGGGAAAGACTCTATATTAATACTATACTACTATAATATTGATACTTATAGGATAGCGATATTATTTATCTAATAGATATATCGTTTTAGATATACTCTTAAGTTAATTATATCCGACTAAGGAGCTTAGCTAGTCTTATCTTTCTAGTAAGAGTTTTATTATATAATTAGAGTTAAAGTTAAGCTCTTTATCTCTTTCTACTAGTAAACTAATAGATAAATAGAGATTATAAATTAGTATATTAACTAACGCTTTAGACTTTTTGTTAATTACTACTAGAGTAACTAAGGCGAACTACTACTAATAATAGATTACGCTTAAGTAACCCTGCCTTACGATTCTATCGGTATAGCGCTATATACCCTTAAATATAGTATACTACTACGGAATAGCTAGAACTAGAAGTAACTTACCGGATTAATACTATAAGAGAAGCTTAATTATACTAATACTAAATCCTTAGATAAATATACTAAATCCGCTATTAAGGTTATAAAAGCTAATATACTAGCTACTTAGTATAGGATAAGCGCCGTAACTAACCCGAAACGGTATAATATTAATTAGGAAGTTAAAGATAAGGTATTTCTCTCTATAAAGAACCTTAAGAATCACTAGCTAAGTAAGAAGCTATCTAGTCTCTAGGTAAGACTATACTAGGTCTTAGCTAAGATCAGATACTCCTATAAGTTAGATTTACCCCTAGGATCTTCTATTTATAATATATTCACTTCCGAATTACTCTTTAAGGACCCGGACGACTTATTACTAAGCTAGGAGTTATAAAACCTACTCCTAAAGGTTATCGCTACTTAAGAAGAGTAGGAGTTATAAGATATACTTACTATATAGCTCCTAAGAGGTAATCTGAAGTATTAAGTTAGCTAGCTAAGCTACGACTCGGACTTAACTTAATATAACGCTTCCGACTTAATAGATACTTTATATAAGCTTAGAGACTTCTATACTACTAACCTAAGTAAACCTAGACTTCCGCGTAAACTAGAATAGTAGATTAAGGCTTAAGAAGATAGAATAGATAACTATAATCACTTAGAGGATAATAAGCTATTATAGTTACTAATATTAGAATTTATTACTAAGGATAATCCCCTGATTATACTCTATAATAACGCTATATCTAGAACTCTACTTCTTTAATTACTTCTACTTCACTAGCTTTCTCTCCTAAGTTCTCCGGATCTCCTAGTAATTCTAGAATATCTAGAACCGGAACTACTATATCTAACTCCTTACCTAAATCTACTAACGTAGCTCTAGTAGTAGACTAAGTATAATAGCTAATCTTATAAGCTTTCTTCTTTAGAGAGGGTCTAGGAGTACTTAGATCTAACGCTATCTCTAAACTAGAAAGCAAATTCCTCTTTCCTCTAGTATTAGATATTATAGCTTTAAATATAGTCTTCTTCGCAAATTCCTATATAATATTATTTAACTCTTTTGTCTGCTTTAATGCTATTTATACTATTAACTTAGACTTCGCTGAATCTACTATTAAAAGATCTAGATCTTATATTACGTTAGTATTATACTAGTATCTAAGGGTTTAAGATCGTAACTTATTACTTTAATAAACTCTAACTCTTTAAATACTTTCTCTATAGAACGCCTTAAAGCCTAAGTCTTTACTAATTATATAATAGTAATCTCTAATATAGTAGTAGGAGTAGTAGATTTCGCGAGATAATAGATCTGATTAATAGCCTTATAAGTAGCTATAATACTACCTCGATTTAGCTCCGCGTCCTTAGCTTCGCTACTAGAGAGTAAACTAGATAAAATAGTATACTCTATATTAATATAGTTAAATAACTATAACGCGTTAGTATATATAACTATATTCAGGTTTAAGTAACTTATATACTTATAACTACTCTTTAATACTAAATAATACTTATAAAGCTTAGAGTTAAGCTTATTAAATAAGTATAAGAGTTCTAAAACAGGAGTATTATTATACTTTATCTTAAGGAAAGCGCGAATATATTATAAGTAATATATACGATACGCCGCTAAAAGAGTACTAGCAGGAACTAGTAAAAGCACTATAGGAGTTAGCGTTATAGATCCGTGAAACCCTTATACTATACTTAAGGACTATCCCTAAGATTAAGATAAGAAACTTACTTATATTAAGAGAAGAGTTAATTAGGTCGATTAATATATAAGATTATAATAGACTACTATAGTAGTTAGTAATAATACTTACTCTAGGAGCTATATTGTAATCTAAGGAGAATAAACTTATAAGTTAAAGTAGTTATTATAGTTAAAAAGGAAAAGCTCTAATATTAATAAACCCCTTCCTTTATATACTCTACGCCCTACTTAAACTCGACTCCTATTATAAACAGATAAAGCAAATACTA
>FJUW01000004.1:1743457-1766645 GCA_900074885.1 Rhynchosporium graminicola | reverse complement strand
GTCCATATGTTGGTCCATAGTCACGTGTTAGTCGAGTATCTGCACCGGGGTTTAGCCGGCCAGATATATCTCCCTTACGGAGTCTCGACTACCTAGGAAAGACAGCTACGATACAATAGATAATACTACTACTATTATTACTATACTTTAGCTCACGCAGACTACTTGATTATACGTACTACGATAGAGTGATACTAATATTTATTAATAGACGTATAGATTATTTTACTCTTTTAAAGTAGTTAAATTCTTAGATTCTAAGAATTCCGACTACTGAAAAGAGCGCGCTAGTAAATCTTAAAGAGTAGAGATATCTACTACGGTAATAGCTCAAGTACTAGAGAAGACACGGTCTTTTCTATGCTATTTAACTTGAATTACTAAGATAATTTGCCTGGATTCTACCTGCGATATAGTTAAAGGATTCGAATTCTAGTATATTATACTACTATTACCTTCTATATACTTACTTACGTACTCACCTTCTACGTACTTCGATTACTACCGCAACCCGACTTCAAAGAACGCGCTTTTGAGTTACGCCGAAAACTCGAAGTTAAAACTTGAACGCGCTACGCTAGCGCTTCCTACTACTATATAACACTTAAGAATAACTCCATAACTATTATTCTAAATAACCTCGGAATAGCACTAAAATACTTATATAAATCAGACTTTTAATATAGTAAGAGATAATAATACCCCCGAGGTTAGTGCTTTCGACATACCTGCGAACTCCGGCAAGGACCTACTAGACCCGGAGACTATACGGAAACAGGGAGAAGGTCTTATTAGATAAATCAAGAGCTCCGACTATATAGATAGACTCTTATACTCCTTATTTAAGGAGATATACGAAGGTTAGATAGTAGACTCTTTCAAATCTATTAAGAAATCGTTAAATAATAACCTTATATTTACCCTACGTACTAAAGGTATATTTATCGAAGAAGGCGATAAACCTGCGTAAGAGCTATATAAACTTCTATATACTCCATAGGATACTATACGTAGTAGTTGGACCTTAAAGGAACTAGAGAGTATAGCAGGAGAGAAGATACTCTCTGTATAGCTATAGTATATAGTATTAAACTTACTAGTACTAGAGAAGCAGATATCTACGTAGTAATAGCGAGATAAGAGAGAGAAGGAGATAATAAACGATATAGCTACTTAATAAGACGAGTTAGAGTATAAGAGATTAAAGAAGGAGTTCTATAGACTATATTAAAGACGCCGTACTATACTCGGCTTACCTCCTGTTAGCGAATTCGACTTTAATAAAGAATACTACGAACCTCTATAATAAGACCGAGATTCTACTGAAGAAGTATAGTAATATAAAGAGACCTCCTCTGACTAGAATAGAGAAGAGCAGCGATACTATAGAAAGCGTATACCGAAGAATACGGGGAGTAGAGGAGGAGGAGCTAGAGGAGGAGGAAGCTACTAAGGAGGAGATAGCTACTAAGGAGCTAGAGGAGGAGAGAGAGAGTACCATAATATAGTACAGAAGGAGAAGGAGAAGTCGTATAGAAAGGAGATCGCTAGCTTCTCCTATATATTTCCAGAAGAGATAAAATTCAAAGGAGACGGAGATAGCTTTAGTAGTAAGGTCAGAATATTCTACGACGCCTACTTAAGAGCCGAGATTCCACCGGAGGAGTATAGTAAGGCGTTTCTATTAATACTAAAAGGCGCTGCTCTCTAATACTATTATTACGGTCTGAATAGTATCCCTAGAACCTCCCTTATTATCAAATTCGATACTATACTAAAGAATATAATAGATTAGTTTAAGAGCGAGGAGTTTAGCAGATCTTTACTAATTATATAGAACCTTCTTACCCTTGAATCGATTAAGGAGAAGAACCCTAGAAAGACGACTTCAGAATACTTTAATATACTCTCTACGTAGATTAGAGAGCTACGTTATAGTATACCCTTTGAATTACGCTATAAGAAGTTCGTTATAAATAAGATTATTACTACCTGCTAAAGCTCGGAAGCCTACTAAATTACTCTAGCTTAACTTATAACTTCTACTGAAAAGACGATTACTTCTATCAGAACCTCTATTGTTAACTACAAGCACGTATACCCTGTAACTAGTACTACCTTCTATACTAATCGAAAATTCCGAAGCAATTCCGATAAAGGATAAGTATACGGAGAGAAGGGAGATAGTAAAGGGCGATTCAGAATATAAGGAGAGAAGAAGATAAATACGCTAGATAAGGAAAGTAACGCTAAGAAGTGCTAAGTATATAATACTACAGATTATATATCCTTCGACTATATAGTAGAAGAAAGAGAGAAAGCTAAGGAGAAGTTTAAAGCGAAGAACTCTTCTAAGTTTAAAAGCAACTTTAGAAGAGTCTTTAAGAAGGCATATAGATAATACGTCGCAGAGTATAAGGGTACAGAAGACGAGTATATAGCTACTACTTTTACCTCATGCGAAGCCGGGAGCGATATAGACTACGATTCTGACGCTCAGCCGGAAGCTCTATTTATAACTTCTATAGGACCTATCTTAGTAGCAGCTATATAGCTAATAACAGAAACCCTAGTAAATACAGCTTTTAAATACCTATTAGACACTGCTAAAGAAGCCACGGAAGAGAACCTGACCGCAGAGACGATAATAAGTAGCCCCCGATATAATTCGTTAGTTTTTCATAGAATTATAATCGATACTAGAGTAGCAAAGGTATCTACAGTAGGCAAAGGTCAATACGAAGCCTGTAAGGCTCTATATAAGACTAAACTCTTGCCTTCCCGTGGAATAAACGTCAAATTCAGTATTAGTAAGGCTACTTCTATTAGTATGATAATTATACCTTCTCTAATTAGAAAGATCCAATTTAAGGTTATAGCTATAGATACCCCGTTTCTACTCTATTTAGACGATATGGATAAGCTCAGAGTTATATTAGATAATCTTCGTAATATACTTATTACGCTATAGGGAGATATACTAGTTATACGGAGATTCGGCTACCTCTTCTTACTCTAGAAGGAGTTACTTGAGATATATATTACGGAGTGCTTCTAGTCGAATACAAGAGTACTTATAGAGACGGATTTATATCGACTTCACTACCGATTCGGACACCCCTTAGTAAGAAAGCTAGAAGATTTACTATAATAGGCCGGTCACGAGTATAACTCAAGGGTACTAAAGGAGCTTACTAAGCTCTATAAGTACTACTAGCTATACGGAAGATCGCTAGGTAGATTTAAGTTCAAGCTCTACGATACTAATAATATATACTTTAATTACGAAGTAATAATCGATATCATATAACTAGACGGTCGGTAAGTCTTATATATAGTCGACTAAGGTACTACCTTTTAGAACGGAGGTTTTCTTACTAATATATCTGCAGAATATATATAGAACTAATTTAAGCAGGTATAGATAGATACTTACCTTAGACTACCGGATTTTATCGTTATAGACATAAGTACGTAATTTAAATCAAAAGAATTCGTATAGAGTACTAAGATAGAGAGTTCTATAGTCAAAGTTATACCTATAGAGGCTCACTACTCTATTAGTAAGGTAGAGAGATACTATAGCCCTCTGAAGAGAGCTTATACGATAATTCGTAAGGAATTACCGTACCTTAGTTAAGATATAGCACTATAGATAGTATTCTACGTAATTAACTATATTTCTGAACTTAGTGGAATTATACCTGTTTTACTAGTATTTAGAGTATATCCCAGAATAGTAGAGATAGACGTACTTTCGCTATTAGTCTCCTAACGAGCTACTGCACTTCATAAGGCTATAGAAGAGATTCGCAAACTATAGAGTCGTTAGTAAGTTAATAATACCCTGAATACTCGAAATGGACCTAGTTCTATAATAGTAAGAGACCTTCTATTAAACTCTCTAGTACTAGTTTAGAGAGAGAAAGGCTTCTAGGATAGACCTTAGCTACTTATTTCTATAGACGGAGAGAACTGCGTAGTAGAAATCGATAGCGGACTAATAACCTTTCGCTCTACGTCGATTAAATTATAGTACGAAGAAGATATCGATTCTGACGAACCAGAGAGTATTATACCTGAAATTATACTCTTATTACCTCTTATCTTACTCCCAGGAGTACTATCACTTAGTACTACTAAGTTAAATCGACCTATACTAGTACTAAAGAAGTAATCTTATCGAGATCGACGAAAGCTAATTCGATTTAGAGATAATAACGTTAAAGTTTACTTGAATTATACGGATGAATTATTCATTAGTTTCCTAGTAGTAGAACCTTAATACGCTACGTTAAGACGTAAGGAGATTAATAGTTTAATCGCTATAAGGATCTTTGAATTAGTCTATAAAGATGAATTACTAGCTGGAGCTAGGGTCTTTAACGCTAAATTCATTAACTAGACAAAATTTAAGAGTATATAGAAAGCCTACGAGAAGTCTAGACTAGTTATATAGGCGTATAACGACTCTGGAAAGAACTAAGTACTTACTATATTACTAACTATTTAACAAGTTAGCTAACGACTACTACTAGTATACGTAGTTATATACCCTGAGTTTAAGGTATATAGCCGTGATATTACATAAGCTTATACTTAGTCTACGTCATACCTAATATATAACTTCTTCGTGCGCCCTCTAAAGGAGATTCTAGCTTAGCTATATTAGTTTTTACGGTACGTTAGGCCTATATATAGTATACTAGAATTAGCGAACTATTAGTTCGGTATATACTATAGACATAAGGTTAAGAAGCTCCATATAGTACTATCGACGTTCGATACGTATCTACTATCTGTTTCAGGTGAAGCTAGTATAGGAGCTCTTAGTCTTCAGATTAACGATACCTTCTTCGTCGGTAATAAGACCTTTATAGATACAGAAGAGAGAGAGCTATAGAAAGCCGGATTTAAGTCGAACGAGAGAGAACAGTTGACTACTTTATACCTAATTAACTTTAATAGAGGTCATATTACCTTGGAAACTAATAGCTCTATTCGACTGTCTTAATAATCGTATGATAAGACGTTAAGAATAATTAAGAAGGAACTAGTTAATCTCACTAACTCCTATAGAGGTATACGATAAGGTCTCACCTAAATCGAGCAATTTGCCGCCTAGAGAGCTAGAGGTTTATACCTAGTAACTATTTCTCAGCCGGAAGTATCGTTTAATATCTCTTTTACTACTTAAACTATGAATCCGATAGAGAAAGACTTTAAGCTCTTGAATAAGAGAATCTTATAGTAAAAGCTTAACTATAATAAAGGTCTTCGATATATTAAATTAGATAAGAAGTCTCTTAAACTCGTCGTATTTACTAATAGTTCATTTACTAATTTGAAAGACTTCTACTCTTAAATTAGCTACGTCTACGTACTTATAGATAAGTATAATAAGGTAAACGTTATTCACTAGTCTTCGGTCTGCTATAAGAGAGTTACTAGATCTATACTAGCCTCTGAACTATACGCTATATCAGAAGGTTTTAATATAGCCGGGGCTATTAAGACTACTATTAAGCAGATCATAGAGATTATAGTACTACTTTTGATTATAGTTACCGATTCTAAATCTTTATACGACTGCGTAGTACGACTTAATACTATAAGAGAGAAGAGATTAATAATCGACCTTATATATCTATATCAAGCGTACGAAAGAAAGGAGATATCGGAGGTGATTTGGGTAGTAGGGCTAGATAACCCTACGGATACGATAACTAAGATAAATTGTAACGGAGCTTTAAAGGAGCTATTATATACGAATCAATTAGTTATTAAGCCTATAGAATAAGTAGATAGAGGGAATTTAGATAACTTGAAGCCGGAAGAGAGCCTATAAGGCGTTTAGTTCAGTTATCTAATCTTTAGACCTGATCACGTGGAAACCTATATACTATATAATACTTCTGCACGAGTAGTACTACGGTACTACTCTTACTAGAAGGCAAAAAGCGTTGCTTTCATACGGAGAAGTAGATAGTTTAGAGCTACTTTAAAGTACTCCTAGTGTTAGTCCATATGTTAGTCCATAGTCACGTGTTAGTCGAGTATCTGCACCGGGGTTTAGCCGGCTAGATATATCTCCCTTACGGAGTCTCGACTACCTAGGAAAGACAGCTACGATACAACAGATAATACCACTACTATTATCACTATACTTTAGCTCACGCAGACTACTTGATTGTACGTACTACGACAGAGTGATACCAACAGCTAGAGATAAGCGCACTAGTATAAGCGCTAGAGAAGTTACTATAATATCTCGATAGTGCAAATTTCACTATCTATACGGATTATTAAGTAATATTATCTTACTTTAAGGATCGTTCTTATAAGAAGAGTACTAGATTAGATAATTAGTTTCTCTTCTTAGTAAAATATACGTATAAGATGAATATAATCTATAGAGCTAGGAAGATATACTTAAACGCAGATGCCTTGAGCTAGCTATAGCGCTAATTACCCTAAGAAGTAGAGGTATAAGAAATATTAAATATAATATATAATTTAATAAATAGAGATATCTTAGTCCTAAAGGTATCGTATTACCCGGTATAGGATAACGAGATAGTTATATATTCTATCTCAGTACATATAGATAAATAATTAGTAGCGTCTATCTTACGCTAGCTTCTAACGAATAGAACTTTTAGATAGCTTTACTATAAGATAAAGATAAACTACTATAAGTCTCCTCGGAACGAACGTATATCTACCTTTAAGTTATTTCGATTCGACGCTAGAATAAAATTACTTTTCTTCTATAACCCTAATAAGGTTAAGCGCTTATATATACCTGAAAATTCAATTAGGAAGATTCTTACTATTACTTATAATAATCAAGTATACGTAGGAGTATAAAGAATATATGATTTTCTAAAGGATAAGGTATTTATACGTAAGATATAGCGTATAGTTTAATCGTATGTAGTATCCTATTCTACTTATCGAATAGCGAAACTAGGCAGAAGCTTACCTAGCAGTATACTTATACTAATTCCGCCTCTACTTACTTAACTCTATACGTTCTATATAGACTTAATTATAAGATTCCTAAATTCTAAGGAAGGATACGACTCGGTCTTACTATTTATAGACTAGACTATAAAATAAATTAAGGTTATTATTAGATATAAGGATTAAGGGGCCGAAGACTAAGCTAAAGCTTATTATAGAAACGCGTACGCGGATTTAGAGGTACTAGAAAAGATAATATTAGATCGAGATATACGATTTACTAGCGGTTTTTAGGGAGACATATATAGTTTCGCTAATATTAGCTTAACCTTTACGATAGCGAATAACCCTAAAGCAGATAGTTAATTAGAACAGTCTAATTAAATATTTATTTACGCTTTACGCTGCGCTATTACTAGACGTTTCGATTAGTCTAATTAAGAAGGTTTTATACTAGCTATATCTTTTATTCTTAATACTTTAGAAAATACCTCTACCAGGTTTATATCTTATGAACTAAGATTCGGATAAAAACCCTAATTCTCTTTCTCTTCTACTAATTATACTACTACTTACGTATTTACTATAAAGGAGAGATAGGACTTCATACGTAACTATTAAGCCTTATTTTAAGACGCGATAGAGTCAGTCGTATTAGTATAGTCTCGTATAAAGCTTACTTTTAATAAGGGCCGAATACTAGTATTACTAGAGCTAGAGGCTGAAGTTTATATCAGACTTACTAAAGAGATAGACTTTAGTTATAGACTCCTATAGAACTAGACTAAGCTATCTTTTATTAAGTCAGGACTATATAAGATTATTAGACGAATAAACCTATTAGCTTACGAATTAGATCTGCTTAAATAGATAAGTATATACTTAGTAGTCTTAATCGAGCACTTAGAACCAGTAGTACCCGACCTATATTATAAGATAGCGCTTAAACCGGGTCCTATATACGACGAAGATAGTACTGAATATTATATTATCGAGAAGATATTATATAAGGAACTGAGAAAATAACCCGGGGATAAGATAAGGAAGGCGTACTATAAAGTTAAGTATTTAGGCTATTAGATAACTTCTTAGGAACCTGCTTTAGTATTAAAAGAGAACGTGCCGAATCTAGTATCTAAATTCGAGTGTTCCCTAGTACGCTAGCGATAAGTTGTCCACGTGATGCATATTTTAGTAAATTAGCCTTATTAATATTCACGCTCTACTATTATCTTATTTACTTACTTAAGCTCTTTCCTATCTAGATTACGTATATAAAATTCTATTAATAATAATCTTACTACTATATATCGACTCCCTTACTATTAACTCTATATTAACTGCGATAAGAGTCTATCCTATGGATTCCGAATATAGCGATTAATAATAATATACTAAGAACTCTTAAATCCCCTACTCTATTATCCCTAGTATACTTATTATTTTCTTTCACTCGACTGATTCGTCGAAGTAATATTCTACGAATCTTTTAAGGTCTTCGAAATAGATTACTTTATCCTGATATTAAGAGAAACGAATATAGTTTGAAATATAAGATAAGTAGTATTATCGGAGTCACCCGAGATATCCTCTCTAACCTTATTATATAGAGCAGAGAGTTAGATAACCCTTACGAGTATATTAACCTAAATAGTAACTTTCCGTAGGGACTCTAATAACTGTTTATACTCTATTACGAAGCTCCTAAGGATAGAATATATTATAAAAACTAGTTATACTTATACTTATTGCGTTAGAATAATAAGGAATTAATCCTAGTTATCGAATGCCCTTAGGGTAATATTCGCGTTCTAACTAGTATACGTCTCGGGAACTATCTAATTAGTATAGCTTATTATAATATAGTAATAAGTAGTCTTTTTAAATAGTTCTCGGCTAATTTTTTACTAATTAACAGATACTTATACTCTTAGCGAGTCGCCTTCGGAGACGCCTTCTGCTTATACCTTATTATAAGCGACTTTCCTCTGAATAGTCTTATAACTCCTGATTTTAGAATCGGATATATCGTCTATTCTAACAGAGATATTATAGTTCTTAGAAGCTAGAAGTTTAAGGCTACTAATATTATAGAAGAGATATAGTATAATTAGTATTACTATTTCGTAGAAATTATTACTTAAGGGTATCTTAGAGATAAACTCTACTTAGTTCTTTAAGAACTATAAGAGCTGAAGAGATAGAAGAAGATACGATAAAAGAGATTAAAAGAGACTAGAATAATTGAACCTACTAAGGAGTATAAAGAGGAGATATAAGCAGATAGGAAAGTATTTTAACTAATTAGTACTTCCTTAGTATTCGATAGTTTATATTAGACCTTATCTCTTTTAATTAAGACTAAGGAGGATATTAGTATTATCGTAAGACGCAGAACCGATAGATAATTCATTCTTAATAACGTACTAATAAGAGGGTACGATAGTTTAAAGCTAAGCTTTAAAATATTCCTATAAGCTATAGCTTCCGCTGCGATATATTATAGCGTATATATTTCACTTATAGTAGAGATAGAGCGTATATATAAATTAATAGAAGACTTCTTCTATATACTCGACTAATCTCTATTAGATAGGGACTGAGCTAACTATATACTATATCTTCTTTAGATATTATATAATAGATATTCCTTAATAATTTAAGCTTACGCGGATACTAAGGTAGTTATTAAAGAATATTTTCGCGCGCTTTAAGATATACTAAACCCTATCGCTATTCTGGATACTTTACTAACTATATTAATTAGTACGTCTTATAGATCTATAATCGTACTACTAAGCGAGGTCATATGTACTATTACGCTAGAGATAGTCGGGCTAGTATAAATCTTATGCCTAGTAGTACTAGATATAATTATAAGTATAGTAGCTCTTCTAAGAATTAATATTAACGGACTGAAGTACGAGACGGAATTTATATCGAAATTAGCTTATTAGGTACTTTTCCGCGACTCTAATCTGATAATCGGGATATCGGGAATTTTATTCTATATCTTAAGATATCCCCTAACGCTATATACGCTTAAGCTACGATAAGTACCTGTCGTAAGTAATAAGATAGAGGACCTCGTATTCTTACGTGAATATTTAAATATATATAGCCTTATTTTCCAGAGCGAGATCAAAAGTAGTATAATACTATATTAATAGTTACTAGATTAAAATTCGTATTTAATTAAGCCTCGTGTTAATACCGGAAATATAACGAATCTGATTATATTATCCTCTAATTGCGATATCTAATTTAAATTACTAGTAACACCTATTAACGATATAGAAGAATATATAGTTATAGTAAATACTAAGGGCAGACGAAAGTTAAAGAGAACTTAGGAGACTAATATTATAAAACTAAATAATAGCGCCCCGAAGCGGTATAAATCCTTTATTTTCGCTCTATTATAACTTCTAATATATTAACCTTTAAAGCTAGGATACTACTAGAGAGTTATAGACCTAATTAAGAACAGAATACTATTCCTAAGGAAATTAATAAGTATATAGAGGCTATCTCGTATTACTAGTAACTCAGAAATAATATATACTATTAAAGACCTAGTTAATAGAGAGAACTAAGGTAATATTACGAATAGCTGCCTTTTTAGTACTATAGTATCAGATATAGACTCTTAACTATACGAGCTAAGATACTCTTACCTAAAGAGAAAGCTAATAAGTATAGCCTTACTAAGTACTTAGACTGCTAACTATACAGAAGATAGCGATAACGACCCTACTATACTGCTAATACTCGTAAGATCCCTTACTAAGGGAAAGTCTAGAGTAGTAATTAAGTTAATAAAGAAACCTGCTACGGAAAAGCTTTCTCTAAGGAAGATAATAGGAGTATTAGCTGAAAAGGGTAATAATAATATAGAGGATATAACTTTAATTCCTTAGATTATAATAGGGTCGTATTTCAAAGAAGACGTTCTAGACTTATCAGGAGAGAGCGGCGAAGATAATTACTAAAAATTCTTTTTTTATCTCTAAGGATAGAGTTTTTTTATATCTCAGGGGGGGAGATATCACGGGATAGGATATATCACAGGATAGGGATAGACACTTAGTGTCTATTAGTTATTACCACTTAGATAGCTCCTCGTACTATAGTATTTAGAAGAATCAAGACTTTTACTATATATATATCTCGGACGCCCTCTAACACCAGGGGATAGTAAATAAAAGAATTTCTGCGTGGGAAAGCGAGGACCACAGGTCGAAGACATAGGATTTGTATGAAAATCATTCGCAGAAATCTAGGCAATGGCGAGATGAGTTTAATAATTTTGATATGAAAAATAGTTTGGTTACGATCCAAACCTATGATCGATCCCCTTTTTCCTAGTGGAAAGAGTACCGTTATGGGTCAATTTCTAAAACTTCACAAGGGGAGTTTCAGGCACAAAACAAATTTTTAGACAGGTATGAGAGATTCAGTTCGTTCAGCAATCAGTAACTATTGGGAAATCTCTGTGGGATCTCAAACACCGCGAGAGGTCCATTCGGGACAAGAATCGTATAATCGTGTTCGCCCTTCAACTTTGCAAAACTCTTTGCAGACTTATCTGCGCGTTCGTTGCGTGCTCGAGGAATAAGTTAGAACGATATAGCGATGCCCTTGGAATGTAGTGTACGTATTTCCTCGATCAGGAGCTGCCACAAGCTCGATCGTATCTCGTCCACTCCTCGGCCTCCTCACGAATAATCCAGTGAATAGCGCCGGGAACAACATACTCCGAGTCTGTTGCTATCACAACACTTCTTCAGCTTTCGTTGCAGTCACTACTCTAACCGCGAGATTGTAATGCCGCAATCACAGCCCGAGGCTCCGCCCTGTTACTGGTATGCTGATTGAGAACTCCTGTTGGCCCACAAGCCTCCAATGAGAAACTTACAGTAACACCATGAGTTAGGGCACCCTCTTCATTGAATACAGAAGGCTGATATAAAAAGGAACATCCACCTCGTAGATAACATTGTCCGTTGCGCGAGCAAGCTCTGTCAGTGTAGATGAGAATTTCTCGAGTATTTGGTTTTCGTATATAGCGATGCTCGTAATCGAAGCTTGCAGGATTTGGTGGGTCGAAGAGTTCGGGATAGACTCGTCCGGCGGCACGATACATCATTTTGAGCTCGTTGAAGCGGTAATCCGATCTCGGACCAGAGCTGCGCAATCAGGTATGCTGAGGAATAGGAATGGGAATCAGCAGCCACAGGGCGAAATGGTTCTTGCAGAAGTCCTGTCTTTCTCTATCGGCTCTCGCATCTTAGCCTGTCGAAACCCTTACCGACGCTTTCAGGATAACCCAAGATACTTTCGAGGTTTTAAATTACTGTGGCAGTGCGTTGCTGTGCACTTTCTGTCCGAGCTTAAAGCCCGACCACTTGTGGCGTGGGAGAAACAAATGGAATACTGCTATAGGATGGCACCATACATACCTTCACAATACGCTTTTGTCTCTTCTCACTGTCGTCTTCTCGACCTTGGGAGAGCTTAGCAGGGACTTTAGGAGAGGCTTGTACTTCATTCGCTCTCAACTGTCAATGAGCCCTCAGTCTTGCAGGGAATAATACTAACTGTGAGAGAAGTCAGGAAGATGCGGTACATAAATGTAGTGTAGATGGATATGTCGTTTGTACTACAGAAAAACTAATGGAAGAAGTAATGGGTGTAGTACGAGGAACAAAGCACTGATATGAGGCTAGAATTGAAGTGGATTGTATCTGTCACTTCCCTCATGTTTCCCTGAAGATGCCTCCCAGTATGTATACTCCGATACCAAAGGATACAAGTGGAAAAGCTGGTTCCGTCAGGACAACGCTCTCCGCGTATCTCCACCACAGCTAAGAACCCGTGAAGTAACAATCCCAAAATTATACGCAGCAATATTTCCATTCCGCTTAGCAGTTCACCAGTTCCCGAGCGAAGACATGCGTATGTAGGAAGTATTCCCAGAAACTCTAGATTTTGTCAGCGTGGATCCAGATATTACTTTTGCCTGGGAAGAGCTTACTCCTTAACATTTGAAGTCACATGTAGGCCAATTGGGGGATCCCGACGCCCGGCATTCAATGCGGCCTCCGAGTTTAGTGCGCGTGCCACCTATCCACGTATAAGGATCACTCCTACAGAGAGTGAACATCGGCACGATCACACTAGGCTTATCCCACAAGGGACAAGAGGTTTCACGCCCATGCCAGAAACCTTTTGGACCAGTGCTCAACCTCCCGCTTAGGGCCATTTGTTTCGCATCTTCGATAGTAGCGCCGTTGCTAACCTGACAGACGACAAGCGTGTAGGCATTAGTGGTCGCGGCGGCGAGAGCGAAGAGAAGCAACTTTGTAGTATACATGAGGTTGAGTGTGTAAGATGAAACGAAGGACGCGATAGGACGGAATTTAGCGATAAAGCGTTATGTATTAGCATTAATATATACAGAGGTATAGCGGTGAAGTATTATAAGAGGGGCCGACTAATGTTTAGAGCTAAACCTATATAAGTAATATTACTAGAATAGCTATAGATACGTATTAGATAATATCTTAAGAGTAATAAAGTATTTAAAATATTATTAAGATATTAAAAGTTATAATTAAAGCTCTAATAGCTCTTATTAGATCGAAATATATAAAAGCTTCTAAACTTAGACGTAATTAGTATTATAATATTACTCTTCTTTACTTAATTAGCTAGTCTTATAATTAAATTTCGAGCTACTTACTTTTTACTCTTATAATATAATAAATTAATTATATAATTAATACTCGAGCTATTCTGAAGAAAAAGCTTAGTCGACTTTCTATTCTTACTTAAGCTTAAGTCGAAGAGCTAATCGAATTCGTATATGCCTCGAAGTAAAATAAGCATATAAGCTATACTTAACTAGCTAATATACTTGAATTTAGAATTAAGAAAAATACTATTCGATCTGCCTTTCTATAAGAAGAGTTTTACTAATAATTAATTATATAAAAACTACTTATTTTAAAGATAAATCGTAAGATCTAACTAGCTTAAACTAAAGAGTATAAGAATTAGACTCTCGATTAGTAATATCGAATACTTTAGATAGATAAGACTTAGATTACTAAAAGAAGATATACTTATACTTAAGTAACTTAAAGAGCTAGTAAAAAGTAAGATAAGACTTATATTATTAAAAGAGTTTAAAGGAAAAAAAGCTAGATATTCTAAAGATATTTTTATAAATATATAAAAAGACTAAGTATTTTCTAAGAGAAAGATTAGAGCTTAATAAATTAAGATTTATATTATTAATATATAATACTAGTAATCTATAAGTATATTAAGCTTATAAAGCGTTAAGGAAATTATCTAGTACTTATATAAGACTTAGCCTTAAGTTATATTATTAGTAATATAAAGTAAGATCTTTAGAAGTATAAAATAATAATAATTATTTTCTAGCTTATTTTCTCTTCTAATTTAAACTTAATCGAGAGAGTCTAATATATTATAAAAAAACTACTTTTAAGATTATTACCTTAAGAATATATCCTATAGTCGGCTTCGAGAGACTATAAAGAAGACGTAAGAGAATATTAGAGAGTATAAATTCAGAGAGTTAATTAAAAGTATATTAGCTCGATATGAAATAGTAGTTTAAGTAGAAAGAAGATTTATAAAATACTAATTATTTCTTAAATAATTCTTATATTTTTATATATATAAATAATTATAAAATCTATATAAAGTATATTTCTAAAATACTACTTATTTAAAGAAAGCTTCCTACTTCCTATTCGGCCCCTCTTATAATACTTAACCGCTATATCTCTATATACTTCTCGAACTTTATAAAGTAGGAGTTAAGGAATACTAATAAAACTAATTTATAGTAGAGAAATCGCTCGAATAGCAACTGATTTAGTTCATATTAAAAAATAGAAGTTTCAGTAGTATGTAGCTGATTACGCGTATAAGTGCTAATTAAACGTTAATATTAATATATTAAACATTAGTTCTTATCTCTTCTAGTATACACTACCTCTACCCCCCTATCCTTCTTTACTTGTAATTCGGGATTAAATCTAAAATCTAAGGCTCTAGGTAGTTATACTTTTATATATACCCCAGTATACCTTAAAGTATAGATCGAAGACTGATCGAATCTGAGTATAAGTGTCACGAACCAGCATAGTTCTTAGCACTAAAACCGTCCTAGCACTAGAATACTAATAGTACCACCTAGTAGTAAGTACCAGACGGGCTTTAGTACTAGAAAAGAGTTAGTACTATTAGAGGAAAGGCACTAACACAGTTATAGTACAAACTAGCGAGTAGTACTATATATCTACCTGTATTAAAGTAATAATAGTATTATAGCTATAGGTAATCTAGGATCACGTGATATACTAGACTACTAGATAGGTCGCGAGAGCTTACGCGCTCTATAAGATAGTCTTATATAGCTAGTATAAAGGAACGAAGATTCTATATAAGACTAGCACTTCTGCTATTAGATAGGAGCTTCGTGCTTAAATTTATATAATAATTAATACCTGCTTATAATATCTTAATTCTAATTAAGAACCGAACTTCTTATTTACTTTACTTTATAGCTAATACTAACTAATAAGCCTATATACCGCGTACTAGTCAGAACTAGGAATATTATACTTTAAGTACCTTACTTAAAGTATTATTAGTAAGAATAAAATAGCTACTAAAGAAGGATCCGTCGTAAGAGAAAGCTCCTAGACTAGTAAGCCGGATAAAGTTAATAAGATCGATAAGAGCGTACCGCTTCGTATGAACTTACCTAATACCTATTATAGGAACTATAATAAACTAGGATAGTTTATCCTCTAGTACTAGATATACCTCGCCTTTAATAGAGATAAGTTCGAAGCAGACTCCCTTAAAGTCCTATAGATCGCCTCGTTCCTCTGCGATACTATAGCTTACTAGATTAAGCTAGCTCTAAGTAACTACTTAGTTAATTAATACTTATCTAAGGCTTATTCTACTACTATAACTAAAAAAAGCCGAGTTATCTTTCGAACTCCCGTAAGCTTTACTAATACTATTAAAGGAGTCTTCGGAGACCCTAATAAGAAGGAATAAGATAAGAAGCACCTGCTCGGAATTCGATAATAAGGAACTATCTATAAATATACTACTAAGTTCTATCGATATTCTATATAGTTAGACTAGATAGATAGTAAATTAAGAGCTTAATACTATCGAGGCCTTAAGGACTATATTAAAGATAAACTCTTTAGAGCTAGTAAACTAAGTAACTTAAAAGACTTAATTAGATTATCTATTACTATTAATAAACGAATCTAAGAATAAGCAAAAGAAAAAGAAGGATATTTATACTTACTTACTTCCGGAAGCCCTAATTTCTATAATAATATAATAAGTAATAAGGGAATTTCTAGCCTTACCCGAGTAATAAATATAACTACTATAATCTAATAGAATTAGATAAAGTAGAGAGAAGATCTAAGAGCTAAGCTAAGAAAGATAAACGTTAAGAGAAAAGTCTTTACTATACGTATAATAAGATAAGATACTTTACACGTAACTATTCTCAGAAGAAGAAATAAAAAAGGAAACCTTAGAATAAACTTAAGAGAGAATTCGGACTAATAAAAAGAAAGCTAGATTACTAAGAAGCTTCTAGCGTAAAATAGAGTTCGCAGGACTTTATAACTTATAAATCTAGCGAAGGATTCGAAGAAAACTTAGTTAAACTTCTAGATAAAGACTAAGAAAGCTAGAGTATTATAAATAAAAGAAACTATTTATATAATAACTTTCTATATAATAACGAAGACTAGACTCTTCGAAATCATAATAATAGAAGAAGAATATAAGTTTATAACAGAACTAAGTCTGATTTTATAGAGTATTATCGAACCTATAATATACTTAACCTAAGTATAAACTATATTATTACCTACTATAATACTATTACTATTATATTCTAAGTTAATACCGAGGATATCGAAGAATAACTAGATCGTTATATAGCTAACCTCGAAGGAGAACTTAAACTAAAAGAGTTTAAATAACTAAATTAGTTTCTTCGGATAAAAGATACCTAAGCTATTACTAAGGAAACAGAAGAGGAACGTTATTAGAAGAGAAGATAATACCCGTTAGAACTAGCTACTTATTAAAGAATAATACTAGATCTAATTTAAAAGTAAGTTATTCTCTATTACTATATACTCTATACTTTAATTACCTACGAACCCGGCCGCAGGACCTAGTTAGACGAAATAATAAGAAGAATTATTAAAGAAGCACGTAATTACTCTATAATAAAACTACTATACTTAGAGCTTACTACTATTAGAGAGTTCGATTAGTTAATCTTACTAGTTATAATAAATAGTATTAAGATAAAAGCACTTATCGATTCAGAAGCTATAAGATACTTTATAAACCCGGCCTTTATCGAGAAATAGAATATTTCTACTACTATTAACCCGAAACTATATTATCTTACCTTATTAGATAGAAAAAGCGCTAGATCAGATAGATAAGTCCGTAGAAGAATAAGAGAAATAAAGATAGTTATTAATAGATATAAAGAAACGCTTTACTTTAATATTATATCTACTAGATAATATAATATTATATTAAGAACGTTATAACTATATAACTATAATCTTAGTATAGACTAAGTAACTAAGAGAGTTACGTTTAGTAACTATAAATATAAGTATAATTAACTAGCTAGTAAATAAGAAGCTAGTACCGCCTCCTTAATAATAACGCTAATAGACTTTAGCTAGTTAAGTCGAGTTCCTAGTTAGATAGAACCTAGGAATTATCTTAGCTAGATAAATAATATTCAGGAATAGCTACTCGAACTATATAAGAAGTTCTCGAAATTATTCGAGGATCCGCAGGATATAAGAGCTCTACTTAAGTATAAACCTTAAGATTATAAGATAAACTTTAAAGATAGATTTATACTTATTATAAAGAAACTTTATTATTATAACTATAATACTATAAAGATACTTAAAGAGTATTAGAAGTTAAGTATAAAGAAAAGATAGATTCAGAAATCTAAGTTATTATATATTATTAATATACTAATAATTAAGAAAGCAGAAGATCCTAAGGGAAAACTATATAGAGACTATTAGATAATTAATAGTAAAACTATAAGAGATATATATTCTTTATTAAACGCGTAGTATCTATAAGATAAGCTAGCTAGAGTAAAGATATATACTAAGTTAAACTAATATAACGTATTTAATTTAATCCGAATTAAAGAGGAATACAAGTAGAAAACTGCTTTCTTATTACCCTTAGGGCTATAGGAATATATAATAATACTATTTAGCTTAACTAATACCTTAGCTATATATTAAAAATAAAATAATAATATTCTTAAGGACTTTATTAGGAAATTCGCTATATACTACCTAGATAATATCCTAGTATACTCGGAGACTATCGAGGTATACTAAAGCTATATTACTTAAGTTATAAAAGCTTTATATAAAGTAGATTCTAGACTAAAGATATCGAAATATAAATTCTTAATTAAGTAAGTTACTTTTCTAAAGTATATTATTCGCCCGAGAGAGATAAGTATTAACCTAGAGAAAATTAAAGCTATAAAAGAATAAGAATCTCCGAAGAATATTAAAGATATATAATTATAATTAGGTTTCGCTAACTTCTACTAATAGTTTATTAGAAACTATTCTAAGATTACTAAACTACTCACGAGCTTAATAAGGAAAAGCGTTCCTTTTATTTAGACTAGCTAGTATAAGGAAGCTTTTTAGAGAATTAAGAAAGAATTCATAAAAGAACTAATCTTATATAGTTTCGATAAAGAAAAGGAAAGTATAATAGAAATAGACGACTCTAGTACTTATACTAGCGCAGTATACTTATAGCGAGATAATAAGAAATAACTATATCTAGTCGCTTACTTTTTAGAGAAAATATCTCTAGCTAAATAGAATTATAATATCTATAAGAAAGAACTTATAGCGATTATTAAAATACTTAAATACTAGAAAATATACTTATAAGAAGCTAAGTTCCTAGTTATTATCTATACTAATTATATAAATCTTCGAACTTTTATAACTACTAAAGTCTTAGATAATTATTAATTAGCCCGATAGTTAGAAGAACTCGCTTCTTTTAATCTAATTATTAAGTATATATAAAGAAAGAATAATATATAAGCAGATATTCTAAGCAGATTACTAAGTTATAAAGATAATAAGGTCTATAATAAGACCGCTTTACTCAGATAGCTAGATAATAGAGATATAGTTACTAACGTCCGAGAAGCTACTATAATTAAGTAAGAAATTAAGAGACCTTAGTATAATACTTTAAAGGAAGCCTAGAAGAAAGATAGAATATCCCTAGATAAGACTAAGGAACTTATTATAAGGAATATAATTAAGAATAGTATTATATAAGTTAATAAGAAAATTTAGCTTCTACTAAGTTTAGTAGAAGTATATATTAAAGAATAACATAAGCTTCCCGCGTATAAATACTAAGGGATATAAAGAATATATCTAAGGATTTTAAGAAACTACTAGTCAGAAGGACTCCGCTAAGTAATTAAAGAAGTACTAGCTAACTATAATACTTATATTAGGAATAAGTCTTCCTAATATATACCTTATAAGCAGATAATTATAATACTAATACTACTAATATCTTAGAAATCGATATCATAGGACTTTATAGGACTATTACCGCTATTAAAGGACCCGGTTATAAGAGTTAGCTATAATATAATACTTATTATTATAGAAAGACTTATTAAGTATATAATCTTAGTACTAGTCTTATCTACTCTTATAGCTAAATACCTAGTATAAGTATACTTTAAGAAGGTAGTCTCTAAGTATAAAGTACCTAAAGAGATAATATCAGATCGAGATAAGTTATTTATATTAAAATTCTAGAATACTTTAATAAGGTTCTTAGGGACTAAACGAAAACTATTAATAGCTTTCTATCCTTAGACTAATAAAGGAAATAAAAGAATAAACTAAGTAGTTAAAGTATACTTATATTACTATATTAACTATTAATAAAATAATTAAGTAAAACTATTACTATTAGTAGAATTTATATATAATAGCTCGACTATAGAAATAATAAAAGTTATACTATTCTTATGACGCTTGCTCTAGAAAGGTCTCAAAACTACCTGAGTAATAAGACTTCATATTACTATAAATATAAAGTAGTAAGAATCACTTGAGAATCTATAACTAAGGAGTAAAGAAGTAGAGAGAGAATAGAAGTATATATATAAAAAGGGGCCCCTAAACTCTACTCGTGTAATCTCGCTTAGCAGTAAGTGTTTCTACTAATAGGGAGAGACCTCTAAACCTAACTAGTCGTTATACTACCCCCCCCTCCGAAAAAAGCTCGCCCTCGAGCGTTAGTCTATTTCCTTATTACTATTAAAGTAGTCGTAATTATTAATTCTATCGTAGAAAGCTTTCAGCTAATTAAGTAATTTAGTAGGAGGTCTAGCTTACGTTAGGTTATTAAGGTGGAATTATTATAGCTTAGCAGGAGCGTATTTAATATCTATAGCGTTATACTATATAAGATCGATATCTTGATTTAACTAGGAAACTCGGTATAAGAGGCTATTACGCTACTTATAGCACGCAAGTATATCTTCGATCTCCTATTTATCGTTACTAGTAATATTAATAAGTAATAGCAATAGTAAGGTTTATCCTAGTAAGAGGTCGTTTAGATACTTCCGTAGCTTAGTAGCAGGGAATACGTTATATACTTTCATACTAGTAGAGAGCTCTAAACGATAAGAGCTTCTAACCTTTTCAATTATATAGAAGAGTCCGTTAGTCAGGAAGTCGAGTTTTTTACTAGGTCGAGTACTCGTAAAGTAGCGCATATCTAGCTAGATAAGGTTATTTATAGTAAAGTCGACTTTATAGTATAAGCGATTATAGGATTAGGATATCTTAGCTTAAGCACATTAGAAGCTTAATTAAGCGGTAGTCTAAGCGTCGCGCAAACGATTAGCGTAATCTAGAGCTTACTAAGTATTCAACTTATTAGTAAGCGTAGTAGAGTTAAGTAAGTCTTTCTAATTCTAATTAACGCGGGGTATATATCTATAAACGACTTCAAAGGGTAAGAGACCTCTAAGGGATTCGTAAGGGAGAGTTATCTAGGCGTAGTCTATAATAAGTAAGAATTCCGACTAGTCGTCTTAATAGTAAGAGATAAAAAGTCGTAATCTATATTAGAGATATTAGTTATAGATCTCTATTTAGCTATCTATTTACAGGTAGTCTACTGCAGAAAGCTATCTTTTAGTATCGAGAATCGTAATAACTATAGTCTAAAAACAGGAAACGAATTAAGGCCCTCTATTAGAAGTAATTATTAATAGAGCTCCGAAATAGCGATATATATAGTATAAATAGAGCTTTATAAGATCGCGCGTATCGGAGGTCTTTCGGTATAGAATACTAATTGCTTATTTACTAAAACAGTCGATAAATATAAGAACGTTATTATAGCTATATTTATCGCGGTTAAAGCTATAGTAGTCGACTATAATATACTCCTATAGACGTGATAGTACAGGCAGAAGTTAGAGGAAGCCCGGTTTCTTATCGCGCGGCACTTGAATTCGTCGGTAAGTATAATAGTTATAGTAGTACTAGTTAATAGTTAAAGCGATTCCGTACTACTAGTATTATAATACTAGTAGTTATAAGGTCTTCTTTACACTTAGATAAGTAGTTTCTAATCGGTCGTATACTTCGCGTATAAGTAGTATACAGAGGTATAAAACGTTAAGTACAATTAGTCTTCCTTTATAGAGTAGAAGATCTTTTTCTATAGTTAGTTTTCCAGGAGTAGTAGAGAGAGCTTATTTCCGTAGTACTTAGAGTAATAGTATAGTGCGATTAGTATTAAGTACTTACTATACTATAGAAAAGACTAGCGATAAGTCGGCGACTTCTAAGGCGTTAATAAGCTTAAAGTTATCTATAGAGTCGGAGCTATTCCGGAGGTTACTTATAAGTAGTACTAGATCGATTTAGTCTTCGCGTAATAGCTACTATAAACGCTAGGTTCTTTTAGCGTTATTCTAGTCGCCTAATTCATCTATTCTGCGAGAGAGAGTATTAGCGAGTAGATTATACTTCCTAGGTCGATAGGTAATTATAAAGTTATAATCTGCGAGTAGCTCGGCCTATCGAGCTTATCGTACGTTTAGCTATTTAGAGGTTATAAAGTACTTAAGAGCTTTATAATTAGTAATAACGCGGATCTAATATAGTACGCTTACGAGCTCAGATCTCTAGTTACCGAAAGATTATATAATAGCGAGTATTTCCTTATTATAGATAGCGTAATTAAGCTTAGCAGATAGTATAGTCTTAGAGAAGTAAGCTACTAGGAACTAGTCTTCGTTATACTATTACGATAGTACACCTGCTATTACTCTATTACTAATATCTATTTCGATTATATAAGGTAGATATTACTAATAGTAGTAGAAGAGTAGTACCGAAGTAAGAGCGTGCTTTAGGTGATTAAAGGTATCTTTATACTCTCTAGCGAACCGAAAGGATATATTGTTTTTAGTGAGTTATATAAGAGGTTTTGCGATAATTCCGTAGTCCTTAATAAATCGTTAGTAGAAGTTATAAAAGCCTAAGAACGATTATACGCCCTTAACTATAATTAAGTAATTCTAAGATTATATAATATTAACCTTCTTAAGGTCTACCTCGATCCCAGAAGTAGAGATAATAAATCTAAGGTATTTAATACGAGTAATATTAAATTCACACTTCTTAAAGTTAGCTTATAATCTAGCGTCTTATAATTATTATAGTACCTTATATATATATAATTAATACTATAGTAAGTCGTTAGAGTAGATCAGAATATCATCTAGATATACTATATAGAAGTCGTCTAAGTAGTCGAATAAGACGTTATTCATATATCGCTAGTATATCGTAGAGCTATTAGTCAGACCGAAAGGGAGTACCTTATACTTATATATACTATAACGGGTCCGGAAGGTCGTATACTCTTCAGAGGCTAGATCTATTCGAATTCGGTAGAACGCCTAGCGAATATCTAGTTTAGTGAATATCTTAGTAGTAGAGATTCTAGCTAGCGTTTTATCGATTAATAGCAGTAGATATTAATC